>OMNR01057572.1:0-11407 GCA_900303205.1 Mora moro
TGGGCTGGGGGAGCAGGAGAAGGTCTAAACGGTAATGAGGCAAGATATAGGGGGAGGTGTTAGAGTTGGTCAGGTGACCACTGTCTTATAGTTGTATTTCATCGTAATTTCATGCCCTTCAAAGAAACGTATATTTGGTTAGGGTTAGTTTTATTGTTTTCTTTTTTTATGTTGAATTCTTGTATGTGTGTATTAAGTCTGTTCTCGGTGACTGGAAAGTGAGTAGACAGCTGGCTGTTGACTTTTGTGTTCATCACCAATTTAAAAACACAGCCTATATCAGTGGACACTCGCCATGTCCTGGGGCCAAATGCTCCCTCACTACGGCGCTGGCTGTAGTTTTATTTTCATCAAGTAGGTCGGCTGCGTATTTGTCCGACTAGGTGGGAAGGACAGACTGTTCCATAAGGATTTACTTGGCCCCTTAAAAACTCACTCCAACTTTCCTCGTTTTGCCCCTTCATGCAGACCTCAGGTATTCTCGTCTTCTCACTGGTCGTGATTTGCTAATAGATGGTGTATTGCACAGGGCTCTCGTTCCGTTGAATGAATGTGACCCAATACATCAAACTATTTACCTGAAAGCGTTGCAATCTGCCACTGAGTACTGGTAATATGCTGGCCAATCATTCAGCCAAGTGGCCAGCGGAGCCCACACTGGGCGGCTGCTGTTGCTGCTGTCCCAGACATGGATAGCTCTCAGCCCACAGGCTTGGCTGCTGCTGTTTTGGTCAGACTGGGGGCAGTGACTAGCACACAGATATTGGCTGGTGTTACCAGAGCTAGGTATGTTCCAAGGGTTACCGGTGGTTCTCAGCAGGTATTGTTACATAGCGTCTCTGCTCCCCCCCGTACTGTGCAGTCAGTGGACCCTGACTATATGACGATTTTATGATCTCCAGCATGGACAACGACAGTGTCAGGTTTCACCCAAGTGTGCCTTCTTCCCAAAGCACCTTATGGTAGCTTACCACACCTACTTACGCTTAGCCGTTCCATTTTTTCCCCATTTGATTTCATAAGCACTGGAATACTAAATATTTTCCAAAATTGTACGCTTATCTGAATATTTTCCAAATTGTACGCTTATCTGTTGAAGCCTGCCCTTCTCTGTATCCTAATCGGCACGATGCGGTAATTAGGGCTGCAATTGGGGCAGGAGGTACACGAAACCCCTGACTCGTAACTCATCATTATTTTAGGCCCGGTGATCATTAAGAGAACGGGGCATTAATCCAGAGCCGCCCTTTTATCCGTGCCTCACAACATCGTGGCCACTTGAACATGCATGCAGATGAGGAACTATGCTGTTACGGTACCGTGTGTGGAGATGAATTGGGCCCTGTGTTTGTCGACGTCTTCAGATGTACTGGTGGCTGTTTTGTCAGACTCTGTTGCAATCGTTCATCGGGCCTCACTCACAGGGTCCCTTCCACACAGTGTCGCGCACACTAAATTAGACAAGAGTTTTTCCATACACAGTACACAGCACACACACACACACACACACACACACACACACACACACACCTGGGTGCAAAGTACTCAATGGAATTAAAGTAGCTATTGGTTTACACCTTGACCAGCATGGGATCTGTTGACTCCTAGTTAACCTAGCCTCCTGTACTTCAGGAAAACCTGATCAGTGGTCTCACATCCATGGCTGCACGATATGGATGAAATATCACGTGACAATCATTGTTGTTGTCGTTAAGTCACTGTGATAGCCAGTGACCAACAGTACTCCGATACTCCTCAATGTCCACTTTCGTTAATTCGCCTTTCTTGCAGCAATGTATTGCAGTATATTTAAAAAATCTATATATTTAACAAAACCTGTCGTTGTAACTTGCAGCTGTGCGATTTGATACAGCCTATCACAGTGTAGAAGTTATTGTCATATTTAATTTCTTTGTCATGTCAAGTATTGTCCTGATTAATTTATGATTTCACTCATATTCACATATTGTGAAACTATAGTCTTATTTTTGCCAGCCATGGCCAAATAAATGTATTTAGAAAGATCCAAATGAATACATGCTTCAAGGGCGCCTTCTATCCTATTAAAATGCATTATATCCCTCAATGCAGTCTTGTAGTAGAAATGTAAACATAGGCTGTTGGAATCAATTTTCATCATCATTAAAAGTTGATTGTTGTTGTTGTTGGATAACCACATTATCCAACACCATCATCCGTGGCCATCCTTGTCCCTTAAAGGAAGTCCCGATGAAGTGTTGCGTTTTAATCATTTGTGGTTCTATGAATGCCTTTAATGACATCCTTAGCTGGAGGTACCCTACTAATTACTTACCAATTATTATTGCATATGATAAGCAGGTATTAGGTAGTATATACTGTATTTAACTGCATTACGTCCTTTAATGTTTTGAGTAAAAATGTAATAATATAATGAAATCCAGTTTGGTATTATCTGTAACTTTCTAGGAACACTTATCTAGACATTTGGTAATGACAACTTTCGACCACTAGATGGTGGCAACGTTATATATATCTTTTGCTCAGGTGATGGAAAGGCATTCCTATGGTGTCCTTGGATCCCTTGAAAGGCACTATATAAGTTCAAACTATTATTATTATTATTATTAGTATTATTATTATTATTATGGAACATCCCAGTATAACTCTTACAAATAAGTAACAATACTGGACACCAGATTTTATCACAATTACATATTATGAAGAAATGGTTCACTAGATGATTTGTTCTGTGGGATTTGACTTTTTTCCTCATTCTTGCTTAGTCTTGTTTAGGGATGCAACTAACAATTATTAGCATTGTTAATAATGTCTATCCATGTGTATTGTTTAAAATGGACTTGCTTTGTCTAACTAACAGCCAAGAAATGAAATGAATCATTTCATAATGATCTGCATGAGAGACAAGCAACTACATCATTCTGAAGCAGTAAGCAGCAAATGTTTGGTGTTCATACTTGACACCGTGACAAAAACGAGTAATGAATCAATGCATTTTCTGTCCAATCACTGATTGATAGATTTTCTTTTTTCATTTGATTTCTCTCTCAGCTGCCAACAGTTCAGTCTCCTGACTGACCAGTTCACTTCTTCACTTCGGCCACTAGGTGGCAGTAGTGATGTACGAATGAGCGCTCGCAGCCTGTTCTAGGCTAGCGCTCTTATTTCACCCCCCCGCCTTACAGTAGGGGGAGACTGAAGGCCTCTGCAGTTTCTTCCCCAGCGCTGACCTCTTTCTTTCCTTGTTTGAACCGTGTCTGCATGGCCTGGCTTGACAGGCTGTCAGAACACACTAGTCAGGAGCGCGGCGTGGGCACAACGGGGTGAGAACCGCCACGGGACTCGACGCAATTCAATTCCCTCTCGATCCTTGCGGGATGGCTCTTTTTCACAGTTCATTCCTAGTCGGATCGTTCAATCGTCAAGTACAGTCAGGTGGTCCCTGTAAAAAACGTTTATTCCCAGCTGTATTATATTATGTGGTTGATATCATCCCTTTATCATCACTTGCATGCAAATGTGTGCATGTGATTCATCTTAATCTGTGTTCACAGTGAGTGTTGATATTGCGGCACAAAGTAATGAATGATGATTGCGATCGGGTCCAATTACAATGCATGCAAAGCATTCAAATCAGAAAACGCACCTGCGTTATTATACAAGTAATACAATTCAAAAGTTATGTATTCACAAATTCCGCGCTTATCCTTCATAAAAGCCCGACCTATGCTTTGGGTGGACACGCGTTGATACAGAGAGCCATTCGTCTTCCCGCGTTAGAGCACTGGCCATCACATCTCATGTCAAGCTGCCCTTCCTATCGCTAACCTTAGCGGGCAGAAGACCCCGTCAGCGCGGATACACTTAGCCGAGTCACTGAGATGGATCTCCCGAGTCCCTCCTGCGTCCTGAAACAGCACATGAAGGAGGTCGGGGGGAATGTGTGAGTCATGTCAGCGAGGTGTCAAGGACATGCCAGTAAATCATCCTGCAGTCGTTCAATACAAACATGTGCTTATCGTTTGGTTTTAAGTAAGGGCTGCACGATTATGCCCGATATTGTGATTGCGATTATTCATTGTAATTAACAATTATCAATTTGCCAACATGGCAACTACGTCACATTGCATCATACATACATGTCATGTATTCAGCGTTGGTGATTCCTCAGACATGGATGCACAAGATTTTAGCTCCCTTAACGGCAATGCCTGTGATCCGTTTTAGAGGGCTTATTTCCGACTTGTAACTGTTTGTAAAATAGTTTTCATAATTTTTTAAGTGCATTAATTGTGACCTTTCACAATTAGCTAATTGCAGAGGCAAAAATTTGCGACTGATTAATTGTGCGGCCATCTATTTCAAGTTGAAGAGGCCAATTGTGGTGCATTTAGGGGAGGAACAGTCTTGATTGTCCAAAATGCAAGATGAAAAATGTAAGGCAGTACTTCCACTGAAAGGTTATAGTGCAGCAAAGTTTCATAGCATGGCTTCACGGTTTCAGAGCATTGTTGCTCTTTGGATAGTAGTGCCTTGCATAATGCTAGCCAAGGGCAAAGTGTGCGAATATATTTTTATTTTCGGGTTAATCTAGTTCAGTTGGTATGTTAATCTTACCCTATCGTGTGTGTGCGTGTGTGCGTGTGCAGCTGCAGGGTCAGTTCTCTGTACTGTATGAATAGCGAGCAGTGACAGGAGGTAGTGAGTCCTCTCTGCTCTGGCCAGCCTTTTAGATGCTCAGGCTGGAGAATTGTGCTGTTGTCACTTTGCATCGCTGTTAAGTCATGCTTACCGGCACTCTGTCCATATTTCCCCAACTGTCCATGTTTATCCTGGAATTATGTAGGGTTTTGATTGCTTTAAAGTCTTCATTGAGCTTCATCATCAAGTGGTTAACATACTCTTATTGTGGCACATGTAATACATATGTTTAGGAATGTATTCTTTTTCCCCCGTAAACAGTTTTTTGTTTCATTTTGTTTTTGTCTTGTTTTTTTCTCCATTATTGTCATCCAATCGTGTCAGCATGATCGGATGCACTCTAACAATGGGCTATTGATTTAAAAAAAAAATACCAATTATCTCAGTTCCCAGAGAACCCTAGGAGACGCTGCATCTGCATTTTTAACGTTGCAAGCCGTTGTGGGTGCCAACCACTAGACTCCCTGTTTAAATGTCAATGTCGCAACTTTGAGCACTGTGATCCAAAGCTTTAATTACAGTCCCTGTTGGTTCTAGCTTTGAGACTCTTGCAAATTTAATGCCGTAGGAAGTTTACCATTTAACTAACCTCTTTTATCAAAAGACGGTAGCCAGCATAACAAAACAATGCCAAAACAATATTTAGAAGAATTGTTTTTTTCTTCTACCCAATGTCACTTTTGCCACATTTTTACAGCAGTTTCCTCAATCTTCCCTTCTCTCCTTCAGCCTACTCCTTTCCGAGATTTCCATTCAAACTGTTATATTATTAAAAGCTCCTTGCCCTCGAGATACAACAGTCAATCCACTTTGTACAAGACTCCCTTCTCCCATGTTGTTCACACCTGGGCTAAAATCACCAACCCTCTCGCCTTAAACCTAATGTCCTGCCACTTCTCCCCATACTCGGCTCCCTGCAGAGGAAATCACCGTCGTTCCATGCATACAACACAGCTCTACGCTCAATCTAACTTACTTCTCCTTCCCCATCCACCAGTTATTTAAAGGCTGTGCGTGTGTGTGTGTGTGTGGGGGGGGGCTTGAGGAGGGACCACCAGGATGGGGAGAGAGTGGCCCACCGCCACTGAGACCTCCGCAAATGTTGAGGTCAGGGATTTTAGTTAGTGCTGCCAGTAACTGAATAGCCACCGTAGGGCACTTAACTAGCGCCTAGCTGGGCATGTGAGAGACCATCCCGCTTCCAAGGTTTAGATTCCACAGGTACATGTGACATCACACACACACACACACACACACACACACACACACACACACACACACACACACACAGGCGATGAAAGGTCACTCAATAAACAGCTGATGAAGGAGAGGAGCCAGCTGTTTGGTGGCCAAGATCTGACCCCCATGTACTTTAATCTGGATGTCAACACATTCTGAGTGTTTTAAAAAGCCACTTGCTCCAGTGTCCACAGCACGGTGGCCAGTTTGACTCAAAGGCTTTCTGGTCGGGTGTCTTTAGCCTGCTGCTTAATGTTTGATTTACTGTTTTCATAAACCTGAGGTATGAATAGTTGGTCTTAAGCTAAATCCTCCTTACAGTGGCAGCAGTGGAGTTTATTTAAACCAACAATGTCAGCTGTGCAGGAAGAGAATGCAGCGTCATCACCTTCCCCCACCTTCCCCCACCTCACCACTCATTCGCTTCACATTACCAAATATTTAATGCATACCCACAGGAATAGGATTTCAGCTAGTTCGACCTATTCCACATCATCTCACCATGGTAGACGAAGGCTGATGCTGAAAAATCAGTGCCCAACATCTGCCGTTTTGCAGTGGTCAGCATCTGCAGTGCATTCAATCGCTTGCACACGCAAATAAAATCTTTATCCCCGTGTGCGTTCCAGCGCCCCTGCAATGTCACACCATGTATTTTTCCTTTGATGGGTTTTCTACTTCATGAAGGATCCCCTTTTATTCATGCCCGGATCCACAGTGAAATGCTGGTGCACACCAGTGGTTGCGTAAGAACCCGGGGTTTCCTGCCTATGTCTCTGCTCTCTCGGTCTGTTGGTCGTGTCAGGGGAAGGGGGGAGGGGTGTTCCTTCTGAGCCCTGCTGTCTGCAGGACATCTCCTATAATGTTCACTGGAGAATTAAAAAGCACTGATCACAGATGTGACACTTGTCTCTCTCTGGTTCCTCTCATGGTCCTCCCTGTCTCTCTCAATCTCTCAAAACTAATGTTTTAGCAGGAGAACTTCCGCCTGCGAGTAAAAACAAATGTGGTCTGAGCAGTCGTGACAGTCAAAGGTTTTAGAAATACGGGCACATTGGGTTCCATAGGACCAAGTGCGAGGGACGTTGTCAAACATTGTCAAAACCCACGTCACACTTGCTTGAGCCAGGGTGCGCAGCCAATAGAAAACTACCACTCTGGAAAAGCATTTTAGGCCGGAAGTAGCATACTTGTTTTTTTACAGAGAATTTCCCCCATTTCACAGCTTTCTACATTTTAGTCAAAAATAACACAAAATGTTCACCAACACTTCGTGAGACCCAAACAGCACTGTTGTCAACTGAAAGAAAAGGGATTTAATTAGGAGGCCCTTGCAATTCTGATGATCCTGTTTTCATAGTGAGTTACATCCTTCAGTTCAGTGATTAAACAGCCAGGCATTTGACTACTGCAATGCAGATTGTTGGTACACATGGTGGTGTTGGATAGCAAAGCAGCATCACCACATACGGTGGCCCTATTGGGCTATACTTTGTCCACGGTCGGGAATGTTCACTTGTTCTGTTAAATGAAGGTAAGTTGTTGACTGTGACAGTGGAAGACGATGGTATGAATGTGAAATGTGAGTAGGTACCATTGGTGTGCGCTTTAACTTTGTTCTCACTATTTACTTTTCTCTCCCTCTAGTCCAGTCCTCGTACGTCATGTTTTACATATAGAAGGTAAAACTTGAGTTGCAGATAGAAATGCGAAGCCGCTTCCCCTTAGTGGTTGGCGGACGTTGACTAGGCCACACACACATTGTTTTCCAGTTGGTGTACTGTAACCCTCATCAGTTGGCATGCTCCGCGTTCTCCGACCCCTCCCTCCTCCCACACCGCTTCACCCCAGTCTCCACGGCAGCCGCTCGCGGCTGGCATCCGTCCTTCTCAGATGCTCAAATCCCCTCTAATGCCGTTCAATTAGACCCTTGATCAGTGTGTAACATAACTCCTCGCCTGGACAACTGTGCAAGAGATACGCGAGTCAGGGCCATTGGCTGCGTCTCTTTTCGTTCCAGTCCACACCGCAATAACAGACACTGGCCCACAGCAGGTCACATGGCCTGGGATGGATTCCTCTGTCTGCGCGCCTACTTCAGTTCAGAGAAAGGCGAGTCGGAGAGAGGGAGAGAACTAAAGCCTCGTCTTTAAATTCATTCGGGAGTGAGGTCTTTTTAATCCAGCTTTGAGCGCAAGTCATTTTAAAAGCTTAATATCTATATTTCATCACAGCCTTCAAAGATGACCACAGCAGGCTCTAAAACAGCCGGTGCCTGCTAATCTATCTTGGACATACCAGGTTTGTCACTCTGTAACAACACTGAATTGAACAGCTATTGTGGCATCTTCTGTCAATAATAGCTGGTGAGAAGGGCACAATAGAAATATCCCCTAAAGCACATTTGCCCAGCCCCAAAGGAGCCACTGAGATTCTTGTGGCAGTAAATCTCAATTGTGAGACTATATTTTGAACAGTTTGTAAGGCTAGAGGGACGACCATTGTAATTTAGCCTTGCTGTGCGCCATTGATGCAGAACACCAAGGACTATTTTTAGAGCTCATACGGGTGAGATTGTGTTGGGGTGAAGGAACATCGCTCATGACGCCATGAGTTTCTTATTCTTTCTATTCCTCGCCATTGCCTCCACTTGCAGTGCTCTTGGGACTACAGGCAAGCCTGAAGAGGTGTCCTGGAGGTTTGGGGCAAGGTCAGTTGTCTTTGCTCAAACTCAGGCAGAGGTACCGCATGGGGCTTCATTACAGTGTGGCTGTTATCGATCGTCAAAGCTCCCTCAAAGACCGAGCAAAGTCAATAGTTTGTCTAATCGTGTGTGTTTTCGCTACTCGAGTCCAAGCTATATTATCGGCTACAGCCGCATGTCAACTCTAGTAGTTCGATAGGACAGAGATTGTTTTAAATGTAACAGTTCAAACAGTCCGAAAGATCTGAAGGCTTGTGTTTTGACGTTGTCGTTATGCACAGCCAATATTCTCACCCTTGAGTCTCTGGGCATTCTGTCCACCACACGTTCTTAAAATAAAACTACAGAGCCCAGCCTGTGTGCCGCATCTGCTCTTGGTGGCCATTGAATTTCGCTGTGGTCGTGATCAAGTGAAATGTGCGCGCCGTTGCGCATCCCTCTATTCCCTCTGTGGCTCTGTGGCTCCTCTTCCTCCCCCGCGCACGCTGAGTGAAGTGTAGCATCCAATCAGAGCCTCAGAGCTCCTCGCTCACCACGCTCGAGTGTCCAAGTGAAGGAGGATTTAAGCTGAGCAGTTCAGTACATTTTGGGCAAGCGCAAAATCGTCTCTTAATCACAACAGGGAGGCGGTGGCGACGGCCACGGAAACAAAAGGCTGCACCAGAATATGTTAAGTGAGAAAAGGAAAATCGATTGCCAGTATTTTTTAGATGAGAGGTTTCATTTGCAAACCTTAACCCACGCCGGGGCGTGCATGGAGCTCACTCTACCCTCTCTATAACAGAGGTGGCCTCCAAATATCCCTTTTTCGATATGATAACTTATCCTTACTGAACACGTCTCTGTCTTTCTCTCATCCTGCCCGGCCCCCAATCCAGTCTCAGGCTTTACCGTGTTGCTGTTGACCACGACCGCGTACTCTGTCATCGATCGTAGTATTTAACAGTGGTAGTGTGACAGAAGTAATATAACGAGTGTCACTCTGAGGAATGATGAAGAAGATAAAAGTATTTTTTGCCTGACTGTACACTGTACACACAGGAAACGGTGTGTCACCACCATCCACATTCAAATGCTTATTTTTAGCTTGGCGTCACATAAGCCCTTACTTTTTTGGTATGAGTTTCATATTTGCTTCAGAAAACGCAGTGAACAGGCGCAACCCCAATTGTTCACCCCAGAGCACGAGCCAGGCCTTGGCAAGACGGCACCACGTCAGTGGGTGTAATATTTACCAACATGATGAATGGTCTAGGTTTGGCACAAACAAAAACCCCACCACAAAAACAAACTCAACGATTTGCCTTAACACAATTTGGCCCTCGGATTTGACTGATGCGGGATATTAAAGCATGATTAGAGTGCCGGATATGGTTCATAGGATTGTGAAATGATGACACATTTGATAAATCTTTGGCTGGATTTGTACGGCATCCTTTTTTTAGATCAGTGTATGCGGGTGTAATGAGTACAAGTGTTGGAGCAAGAGCTTGTTTTGTTTGTTTTTTTTCAAATTAATGCCAGAGTGAAGGTGTTTTTGTCTACTGAAAGTCCTGAAAAATGCACTTAAAAAACAAATGGGACGCCCATAATTATTGACATTGTTCCACACATTAATTGTGTGGTGCAATGCAGTTTATCAACTGTTATATGAAAAAAAGTTACTTTAGTTTTTTTTACTTCCACAAATACAACTTTCCGTCAATATCTATGTAATCAAATCACCTCCAGGATGGAATGGAACCAGATAGGGTGACACACAAACGTTTAGAGACTAGAGTTGCATTGCAGCCGTTCATAGCCGCAGTATTTAGTGCATTTAAAGAACAATCCACAACTTTATCAAACACACTTTTAGCTATACTGCAGCTTCCCGTTTTGTGAAGGTGCATTCATTATGGTTGGAGAAGTTTCCCATTTCCCCACAAAAAGTCTATAGTCTGCATTGGACTACTTACCTACCTTACCTGCCTTTGCTTTAAAATAACAAGCAATTAAAACTTGTATTTGTGCAAGAATAAAAACAAGGTTTGCCTCTATTGTATCATTTTGCTTTTGGTTACGGGAAAAAAAACTAACTTTTCTTTTTCCCTTTCTTTAGGTTAATCAGGTCATTGCGTGTAATATGTCACACATAAGTTGTTTGACAAAATGCCACAAATGGCAATATATTTCAGAAACAGATCTATTGATTTGTTTCCCTGATGGATCACTGGTCCGTAGGATGATGCGTGTTGATATTGATTCCCTTGAGTTGCACAGCCGTTAATAAAAATATGTAGATATTCTTGCACGGATTTGGAGACAGCAACAGGCTTATATGTCAAATAGTGACAGGAGATCGCTCATCGCCCGGCTTGTATAGATTTGACATCTCGTGTCGCTGTGAACTCGGGATGGTCTGAGGAATGTGTCTATGAAAGTAGGTAATGACCATGCATCTAATTGATTTTCTACCTAAAAGCTGTGGAGGACTGGGGGCGGGAGAAAAGCGACTCCAAGCCCCCTCCGCCAGAGCTGGTGTTTGGGTCAGGTTAGGCACTTTTTACAGGCTTGATACTCCATCCCACTGGCCTGAGCCCCTGTCACCCTGCCATCCCACCCGCTAATCAGTGCCTATAACCCCGTGTCACCATGCCAGTGAGCCCGGGACCAGGGCAGACAGGCCCGAGGAGGGGGGGATCATGTTTCCCACAGCAATTGCAGCGAAGGCAGGAGTGACCGTGTCTGTGTGTGCGTGGCTGTGTGTTTACGCATGTACAC
>OMNR01057578.1:0-11514 GCA_900303205.1 Mora moro
GGTCTGGGGAGGCATATCCATGGAGGGATGCACAGACCTCTACAGGCTAGACAATGGCACCCTGACTGACATTAGGTATCGGGATGAAATCCTTGGACCCATTGTCAGACCCTACGCTGGTGCAGTGGGTCCTGGGTTCCTCCTGGTGCACGACAATGCCCGGCCTCATGTGGCGAGAGTATGCAGGCAGTTCCTGGAGGATGAAGGAATTGATACCATTGACTGGCCCCCACGCTCGCCTGACCTAAATCCCATAGAACACCTCTGGGACATTATGTTTCGGCCATCCGACGGCGCCAGGTTGCACCTCAGACTGTCCAGGAGCTCAGTGATGCCCTGGCCCAGATCTGGGAGGAGATACCCCAGGACACCATCTGTCGTCTCATTAGGAGCATGGCCCGACGTTGTCAGACATGCATACAAGCACGTGGGGGCAATACAAAGTACTGAGTACCATTTTGAGTTGCTGCAATGGAATTTCAGTAAAATGGACTAGCCTGCCGCATCATTTTTTCACTTTGAATTTCAGGGTGTCTTTGAATTCAGCCCTCTGTAGGTTGATCATTCTCATTTTCATCAAACGATGTGGCATCCTTTCGTTCCTAACACATTACCCGGTCCATATCAGTATAGATATCCAGCATGATTTTTTTTCCCATTGAGATCTGATGTGTTTTCAAAGCGTTCCAGCAGTTTGAGCAGTGTGTGTGTGTGTGTGTGTGTGTGTGTGTGTGTGTGTGTGTATTATGTGTTCATTTTTACATAGTGGAAACTAAATTAACCATATATGTGACCTTAGACCTATATAACAAGAAGATCCATTTAGTTACTTTTTTAAAATGTATTTTTACAAATTGACAGACGTAGGCCTACAAACCTTTCGAACAAGCAACAGTCGTTAGACACGTTTGTGTAACCTATTCTGCAATCAATTGGCCTTCACCGACCTGTGTAGAATACAGTGGTGGCCAAAGGTGCCGCCGTGGACTGGTCCAGGAGAACTTTACGCAGGACCATCCGAACAGAATTCCCGGGAAACCTCCGCTCCAAGAAGCGCATCCAGAAGAAGTTAAAGTTGCCGTGGAACGAGAAAGCAACAATCGCGACGTTGCGCGTGTGTCTCCAGTCCATGTCTGTCCTCCGTGTAAACCACTGATGCACAAAGTCGCCCCCCGCGAACAGGCATCCGTACAGTGTCACATTGGTCACCCATGGAAACCGCCTAACGTGTCTTATCAATACATTCACCATGTCTTCGGACGTAGGAAATAGTAATCGCATAAACCGAAATAACACGACTCCCTACGCGTAGGAGCAGGTACACGTACGGATCTTATTTAAAATATATATATAAATCATTCAACGGTAGCTGATATAACATTCGCTCGGTCTAAATCCTTCACATTCTCGGTTATTACAAAATAGTCTTTAATTTAAAAAAAGGCCGCTGTTAAACGACATGAGTAGAGTAGCCGGCTGTGTAACAAGACGGACGACGGGTGAAGGTGCATTAGACCAGTGGGTGGTGTATCACGCGTGAAACGGAACGCCTCGCGTGACGTAGAGGGCGGAGCAAACTCTGATTGAAATGCATAAATTGATAAGCTGCAGAAATAACCAAATTGCATTATTTATAGTATATATATATAATACCGTACATATTTTATTTATGTAGCCTATTTGTATTATTTAACATATAAATATCGGTTGTCACAATCAGTGTCATACCACAGCTCTGGTTTAACTTTGTTAGATATATATATAGTTATACAGTAGCAAGTAACTAAACTGTGTGACTACTACGGGATATTTTGTATATCAGCAAACAAACAGGTATAGTAAGACTTTTATTGCAATGGTATACAGCAAGAGGGGATGAGTGCAGACACTACTTTTTTTTTTCATTTACCTTTCTGCACTGGGGCCGGCCAGTGAAATCTGAAGCTCCATTTTAGTCACATTGAATGAACTTATGCACCACTTGTCTTTCAATAAGTTTACACTCCAACCGCAAGAGCAATACTTAGAAAAACAGAAACAAAAGAGTGAGACATGGCATTCGATAGTAGGGATGGGGGGGAGGTTCAGAGGTCACAGTGTCTTCAGAGAGTGAAGAGGCAACACTGTCATTATCCTGTGAAGTGGTTCAGGTTCAGAGGGGGCTTGCATGTAGATGTCGGGGTTGTTACTCTGGAGGGCACCTCCCCCAGTCTCCCTGGTCCGTCCTGCGGTAACACTGGGGCTGACCGCCCGGGAAGAGGAGGTCAGAGCTGGGGTGGTGCAGGAGGAACTCTATGGTGGACTTCATGTGCTGGACAAAGTGTGGGGGCTCTGCCATTGGCGAGGTGGAAAGGAACTGTGAGGAGAACGGAAGGAGCAGAGACGGTCGGCCTCTATACCAATGGCACTTTGAAAAGGATTCTTCACGCATTAACCATTAAGCCATTTAACACCTACCTTTAAAATGGTGTCATCGTTTTGTGACATCCAGAAGGCAATATCCAGATTGCGAGACCACTTACACGGACCAATTTTAACCAGTCCACGACTCGAGTCATATATGTCTACCATCTGTGAATGAAAAACACGTTTTTTTGATTAAAATATCGTTTTCAGCACAACTTGTTGTGATGCAAGACAAACAGTTGGCCTTTCTGGCACAATGAGCACATTTTTTCACATTTCACATTTTGAGTTGACACAAATAACATGTCGTCCATGTCGGGTTGTAAAACGGAATGTGCTCTACTCTACGGAGGACATTTCATTTCTGTCATTCTATACATATACGGGGCGAGCGAGCATCTGCATCAAATAACTGTTGTGTTCACGTACCCACACACACTTTTCCACCTTGCAGTGTTTACAGAAGCTCCGTGATTTTATTTTTGTACATTTATTTAAATGCTTGTATTATCCGTTTCTTCATGCAGCTATTGGTTAAATGGGTCATCAAAACAATAGTCAACAATAGTGTTTTCTGAACACCAATGAAATGTTAGCGAAGGCGGGACTTTGGGCCAGGAGGTCTGGAGCAGCGCGTCTCAGATAGAAACAGGTCACCACCAAAACTCAGACGCTCGCTCGTAACCGGTGGCTGGGGAGACTTGAGTTTCGGAACTCATTTGAATAGATCAGACGCTCACTCGCGGCCGGTATGGGTGTAAGGCAAGGCAAGACTACTTATATAGCACCCTACAAACACATCAATAAAAGACAATCGTTTAAAAGAGAAATACAAAAATTTAAGTATAAGATGGTGTAAATACATCCTCTGTTCACTACCTGTCCTCCGGTGAAGGTCCGTGCTGAGCGTAGTTCCTCTGCCGGTCCTTTATGAGGGAAGGAGGCAGGGAACACCTCTCCTGTGTTAACATTCACCCCTGAACCAGGACACAGAGACACACATAACACCTTAAAGGATAACTTTGGGATTGTTCCAATTTCCCGTAATTTTGGGTCTAATTGATGAACGCGGAACACAGGCGGAATTGCCCCAAAGGGACCAATTTCAAAAATTGTTGTCCGCATTAGTCAGTTAGACCCAAAATGATGGGAAAATGGGGTCCAGGTTGAAAAGTTATCCTATAACAACACACAGGAGTAAGAACCACTGAGGAACAAGTCATTAAGAAAGCTTGATGTTTGTCTACACAGGGTGTTAGTTACCTATTCCATAGACCACGGGTCGGTGAGTTCCTTCTACGATCATGTCATTCATTTCTATAGATTTGGGGAGAGAACAAGGCTGATCAGACCAACGATCGATATGTATATGAATACAAACAGACGGAAATTGAGGTTAAAGGGTTCATCAAAGGTCATGTTTACCTGTAATGCAGCATGTTTCTAGATGAATATCCTCTTTCAGCTTGTGGAACGCTGCTGTAAAATGAAATAAAATAAAAACATTTGATTTGGGTTCACATCAAGTGCACTTGTAGAGACACCTTTAAAACGGTCCTCCTACCTAATAGGTTAAGGCTGAGTTTATGGGAGGTCTTTGACTCGTCGTTGAAACCCCCCACAAGATGGAGCTCAAGTCTGCAACAAAAGAGTAACACAGGAACCGAGATCACATATCCCACATTCCCTCCATAGAGAATAGCTTTAAGAGCTAATTTAATACTGCACACATATTTAAAGCCCCTCCAGTGTTATTATTTTTACTTCTTCATGGCCACATGCATTTTGTTAGCAGTGTGCAGTACATTTTGAAAAGTATGTGCTCTTTGGAAAAGTCCAACAAAGCTACCTTGTGCTGCTCATTCTACCTTTGTAGCATCATGGTGTCATTCCATACAACTATTCAAACCACTCTATAATTTAAAAAAAACTGAAAGCCAAAAGCAGGAAGTCAAATGGAGGCAGGCGTAAGGTGGAAAATAAAAGCCAAGCGCAGGAAGTTAAACTGAACGGAGGCAGCTTCAGGGTGTGTGTCCGTGTTTCGAACCTGCCCTCCTTGCTATGGTTAGACAGGGACGTGACAGCTTTCACAATAAGTGGGACTTCACTCCAGGTGCTAGAGCCGTCGCAATGTGCAAGGCAAACAGCTCCGCTGCCTGACAAACAACAAGAGGACAACCTTAAGCTCACGCCCACCAACACAGATAAGAAATGAGACGATTGAAACGCAGTGGAGCCAAGTACCTGTGTGTCTCACCACAACTAAATGGCATGTGGTGGCATCATCAGACCCAACGACAGAAACAGCACCTGGATTACACCATAACAGAGGGGTGATAATAAACAGTTATGATAGTAAAGTCAAATCTAGATCACAATGGTTTAGGGTGTGTAGTACATTTTGGATGAGAGTGAATGGCACGGTAATGAACATAGTCCATTCAGCTGTGCACTTACGATCAGATGGTATTGTTGCAGCAAACTCTCTCTGCTGGACATACAAGAGGCACTTAACGTCCACATCAACGAGTGGTTTGGAACAAAATGCTTTAGCATTTTCCTGTGAAATGACAGTAAAGTAAATAAAGTACTTTAAAACAGACAAATGTTATCAAGACATGCACTAAGTGTGTTTGCTATAACTGCTAAGCCAGTTGTATATTTGTAGCCTACATTGAGGTTTCTTGAACGTACACGAACATGACCCTGCCATCATAGACTGCAGTGAAGCCAGCCTCCACTTCGAAAACCACGGTCCCCACACATTGTTTTGCGGTACGTGTATATACTAGGCATTATGGTAAGAGCGTGCAAGAACTGATTTCAAAATAAAAGACACGTTCCAGTGAACATGATAGTGAACGTGATTTCACATGCATTCAATAAATCAGTCTGTCAATAATAAACAAATACATAAATACAAAAATGTATTGTTTTCAAAGCCTAAATGTATCTCTGAATACAGTTTGCAGGCAGTAGTTATTATTTTATTATTACTCATTGTATCTATTACTTAATATTTATTAAAACATTTGTATTAACTCATTTATTTAGTATTGACAGACCGACTGATTTATTGAATGAATGTGAAATCACATTCACCGAAACGTTGGTTTTATTTTGAAATCAGTTTGACCGTTCAAAGTGGAGGCTGGTTCTGCAGTCATCATAGTGGCATGATGCCATTCCGTCAATTCGACAACTTCTAAAAATGTCTGTCAGTTGAACAACTGCTTCAGAGTATAGCAACACTACAAGTTAGGGACACAATAATATACAATATTAACTAGGCAAACGTGTCTGTGTATGAGAAATTGCTGAAGGCTACTTCTAAGAAACGTTAGCATGGTTACCAGGGTGTTTTGCCCAAAGTGCAACTATCAGAACAATTAGCTTGTTTAACTGAGCTTCCTTGTTCTGTTAATCAAACCGTGTTGTCTGCTAATAACAAACTGTGTTAGATAGCCTGCTAATAACAAACTGTGTTAGATAGCCTGCTGGTATAGCAGGGGCGACCTACCTGCAAGTGGGGGTATATGTCGAACAATTCCCCTGTAGTGCTGGGTCGGTCAATGTCTCTGTTTTTTATGAATAGAGGCATGTCGTCAAGTTTGGGGGTCAGTCATAGACTAACCGACATAGGACCAGAAACATTTGCAGCAGCAGCTTACAAAGGAGACGGGTTCTTTCTTTTTTATAACCCTTCGTACTATTGAGCCGAAACCGCACTTATTGAAAGGTTGTCTTCGTCTACTAGAAAACGCGAAATAAACACCACAACTTCCCAGACATCGCCCCCCACGGATAAAAAGTGTAAGTGCATCAGAGATAGTTTGCGCATGTGCAGCTACCTACGCTTTTCCTACGCATCAAAATGATCAGCTGTACTCGCAGTAGTGCTGTGATAATCTATGTATAAATGTCATTGATCAAAGATGTCAAAAAAGCAATAGAAAAAAAAAGCTAGCTAATAAAATAGAGCTAGTAAAGTCTTTAAAGATACAACACATCAGCAGAACTTCACAATAGATTTTTAACCATAAAATTCCTAAACAAATACAGGCTATGCAATCCAAATGTCACAAGAATGTGACATTAGAGAGCATTTATTTGCTTTCATTTCTTTTTCAAATAATGTTCCTGGTAAAGAAGTAGTGATTCAAAGAAAATAATTTTATTTCCCTTACAGTACATATATTCACTGCATTCTCTTGATTCCTTTTCAGCAATGCCATTTAGATCTTTGCATGTTTATTTATTGTGTTTTCTTGCAAATGTACATAATTGCATAATCCTTTTATTTACAAGGAGAGAGGGGAGAACATACCAGGCATCGGAGTGCAGAAGGGAGGCAACAAAGCTTGGTGGAATGTCCAGTTTACCTTGAAGAAAATTCAGGACTATATGCCACTTTGAGTCCAGCAACCATCACAAGAGGCCAGCCAATTTGGTAAGTGCAAAATGTAAAGCAGAGACGTGCGTGCAAGTACAGGTCATGTGATAGAAGCTTCTAAATTAAAATATTACACACATAAAATAAAAGTTTGAATTGGACATACCAGCGTTCGTTTTAGGCTCATAGTGAAGTTGGCTAAAATGTAAAGTTGGCTTCTTTGTTTAAGCTATCTGGCACTAGAGGAGACATTTTGGATGTTTGGGGGAAAGTAGAGATAGCCTCCAGCAGAGATGGCGTCTAGATATATCAGAGAGATAGCAGAGAGATGATCATTCTAACAGCACTCCAAAAGAATGAGGACACCATGACCCCATGACCCCATGCCAGCAGACAACTAATTGACCTTGTGAGAAATAAAGATTACATTGGTGGGACAACAAAAGGGGAAGCAGTAGGCATTTCTACCGAAGCAGGAACACAGGGATGAAGGAATAAAAAAACAAAGAAAGGCACAAGTTAGAAGCTACTTCCAAAAAAACACTCTTCGTATCAGCTTATCACCCCCCCAAAACCGACTTTTTAACCATTTAAAAAAATAAATGATTGGTTAATCTTGGCCAGACCTCCGGCAACTGATCTCCAGGGACGACAGGGGGAAAACAAGTCCTTCTCACTGAAGGTTCCCCCAACTGTCCGGAGGAGGGAACTGTTCCACGTCGGCCGATTCGTCGTGCGATCGGTCTCCCAAATTGAACGTCAGCTTGTATCTCAACCGCACCTTCTCCTGAAAGACACATGAAACACAACGACCCCATCAACAGGCTTTCAGGGACCGCTCCGTTTGCTCTCTTGAGGTTCAGTGGCTCATCACACAAACGGGCGCCGTTACCACAATGGGTTTAAAGTCAGTGGCACATAATGGCTTGTAATAAAGGCAATACTTTTTTTTTTGGGGGGGGGATCTTGTATTCTTCTTATCTTGCATTCAAAGGCTGTTTTTAACAGCATTGTTAAAGAAAAACACAGCAACCATATGTGAGCATATATGAACACCCATTCATGCCACTTTCACTCTGAATTAGCTAGTGGGGTCTTCAGCAAATGATTCAGCATGATGTTCTTTCATATATAATATGGCTTCATTGCCTTAATGAATCCATACGATAATATGCCCTAAAAAGTCATCACAATAGGTTGTTTGACATATTTAAAAAAAAACAAATACTAAAATACAAGTCAATGTCAGTGTAATAAGAGCCGTTGGGTCCATGATGGGATATATTGTTGTGGTGTACCTTCTGAGGGTTAGCCAGCAGCAGGATCTGTGTGATCGCGGCTGGAGGGAGGACGGGGTTGAAGGCTGGGAGGTCGGTACCAGAGGGAGGCTGCAGCTTTACCTTCATCACCTGTGGTGAACAACACATACGTCCAAAGTGATGACCTTTTTTGAATTGACACACAAGAAGCTCGCGCTGTACCAGAAAGTAGACCATGAAGAAATCATAAATATGGTTGTGCTTAGTCGAGATGGAAATAACGTTCATAACATTAGAACCACTAATACTAATAATAACCAATGGGGGAACCCTTACGTACTTCCTCTTTTGCAAATCAAACGTTCATTTAATCATTTAGCAGATGTTTTTTTTTTCCAAAGTGACCTACGAGTGAGGCCGAGCACAATCAAAGCAAACAATCTATATTGGACTCACTCCAAAAATTGTAAGTGCTGCCGAAGCAAGTTTCTAGAGTCAACTGGACACAGTGCAGAGTAGCTGCAGAGAACACAGGGATAGTAGATGTCATTTTTGTGGTGTCGAGTGGTGGTCGAGCTTTGCGTAATTTCAAATGTTCTAAACGTAATGTAATGTAATGTACATGAGTACAACAAAACAGTCAATTCTGACTGTGCCATGTGAATCGATGTCCTCCTCTCCGGTGTTCTCAAGCACTTCCTTGTTTCCATCGTAGCTTGTTGTTGATTTGTTACAGCTAGGTTGTTGTCGCGTCGAAGCCACAGTGAACTGCTTACGTTCTACTTACGCATTACTACGTTTGTGACGAGTTAGGACGTCACCCTCGAAACAATCAGTATGCAAGTAAGTGATCAGAGACACACATTGGCTTACCTTGGGCACAGCAGACTGAAAGCGGATGTTGGTGATGGGAAGAGGAGCCGAGGACAACATGGAGATGATCACCACCAGCACGTCAGGTCGCGACCGCGGACAATCCCGTGCAAAGTGGAACAGTACCCGGAAGCTGTGCTTGTCAAATACAGTCACGGGCAACAAGCTACCTGCAAGGTCAAGCAGACAGAGAGAAAAAAATGATTTCATTGTTACTTGTTTATTACTCAAGATGGGTAAAGACTGGATTGACTCACTAGGTTTTACAGACTCCAGAGGCACCGCCACGTCAGCCAGAGAGATGGCGCTCTGGGGGTCGACAGGACAGGGGTCGGGAGGGTTGCGGGGCGGCTCTGCCAGGAGGATGGAGCTCGGACTGGGAGTGGAGGTCACAGCGCTGTGAGCCTCGCTAGAGATGTTGTTGGACTTGGTCTGGAGGTCTCGCAAGGTGAGTTTGGACTGGCTTTGGCACTTGTCCCTGTGAAAATATATACAAATATGTCTACCATTATTACAACCCTATGAACTGGTTTTCCACTTTTGTTTTCCAATAAGCAGCATTGCATTTTATTTAATGGGCCACAATAATGTCATGGGGAATTTCAATTTGACTAATTAACATTGGTTCCAGACAGAATTGGAGACTTTATAGACCACAGTGACATTACATCCAGACAGGACATGAATTCTTGGGGTGAGATTGTAATACTCCAATACAAATCCTCCTTTTACCATTTGACCTGCTGGCTTTCTGGGGGGAGGGACTGCTGCAGCAGGGTCTTGCCCAACACGTCCAGCTCATCCAGAGATTTTGGCGAGGCGGCGGGGGCCTCCGCTGCCAGAGGATGTGGGCTAAGAGCCATGGCCGGTAGCAACACCGCAACCTGGACGGCTGGGACCGCCGGCTCTGCACCGTCACATGACTAGAAAGATACACAGCCAAGACATCAAGATGGTGGTAGGGCAAAATGGAATAGGTTTTTATTAGTATGTGTACTTACCTGGAACGTATTGAAATCTCCTAACTGAGGGGTGGAGATGGAGTTTGGCGTTACTTCATTCAAACCTAAAAAAAGCCAACAAAACAGAATTGTGTTGCTAATGAGGGAAAAAGCAGCGTCTGGTTTGACTAGCTGGGAGCTAGCACAGTAATAAACTGACAGGTTAGCATCTTTCCATGTTTGTCGGCTTTACCGCACGTTCTGGAAACAATTACCATAACTTCAAACAAGCTTCACTTCAAACAAATTGAAACTGAAAGTGGAGACAGAGACAGGCTCCAGGCTATGTGTGCATTGAAAAACTTAAAAAGAATTGCTCTACTGTACAAACGTTGGTTATTATACGGATGTTCTTCTCACCAAGGGACATCAGCTCATCATCCAGAAGGCTTACGGTCGGGTCTTGTGTTTGAGTGAGGTTGGACAGTGACGTGTCCAGTCCTGTTAGGTCTAGAAGTGCATTACCACTGCTACCTGTTTGGGATCCAAAAAAATCATCGAATCAGATCATCTGCCATTATAAAACCTGTGTGACCACCTTCTTAAATCCAACAATGGATAAAGGTAATTCAAAATTTACAGATAAAATAAGACTGTTTTGAAGATACATAGAGCACACACCTGGGAGTGAGCGCGAGGCGGTGGTTTCGCCGTTCATCTCCTCTCCCTTCACCAGTTGTCGGTACAGGTTGATCACCTGCGTCAGGCTGTCGTTGGCCTGCAGGATATCAGCTGTCCCCATAGAAACACACACACCGTAACACAGTACTTACACTTAACGTACACGTTTGTACTGCCAATTTAAGTTACAAAATCGTGTCATTTTCCCCACTTGTAAGAGGCTACAGATCACACAAGGCATAATGACACTCTTAGTTAGGAATAATATGAATCTTGAGACCTAGGGATCTCTACTGAGCAAATCTACTGGCAAGGGAGTCAAAAAGAATGATGCTCATCTAAAACATAACTAGAGTGCTGTTCTGCACTACATATTTTTGTTCAGTGTCATCATCTAAACTTTACTAAATCACAACATCATCATCGTCGTCATCATCATCATCCCTCTCACCTAAGGCTTCATCGTTGTCCTCGGTGTCACTGGCCAGTCGAAACAGCGTGGGCCTCATTTTTTCACAGCGGTTATAGAGATCCTGCAAAACAGAGCCATTCATTATTTAGTGTTCAGTGTAGTTCACAGTTGACAGGTAAAGTATGCTGGCTGTGATTGGTTGGGTCTGGTTGGAACCGCACTGACCTTAATGAGCTCCAGGTTGCTGTGGGAAACACTGTCCTTGCTGTAGCCTTCCAGGAGCTGCCCCAGCAAGCTCACGCTCTCCTTGACCTCCTGGATGGCATTTAAACGCTTGGACACCTTCTCGGTGCGTTTTTGGTCCTTCGGAATAAACAACGATAGCATTACAATGGAACGAGAACTGGCCACAAAATACAAAAACGATGCAAATAATTGGGGAAGAACTGGCTCGCATATTATGAATGATTAATTTTCAGAAGACTTATACCAGACCACCTTATACCAAGTTTGAAATGGTTAGTATTTTGTCTTTGTCTGCGTACCTTC
>OMNR01057579.1:0-11157 GCA_900303205.1 Mora moro
TGATGGGGAGTTTGAAAAAGAAAAGAAAAGAAAAAGCGTAAACACAGGACCGGGAAGCGGGCAAGGGAGGGAAAGAAAAGCACATGAGAGCCTTGAGCTGCCTCCAGAAACTTTGTTTTGTTGTTGTTGCTTTGTCTTAGTAGTCAACAACAAAGACGTGCGAGTCTGGCTTTGCTCATCGCAAAGCCAGACTTTGCGGCGACAAACTTTTACAGATTACAGAAACAAAATAAAATAGCACATAGCTATGCTGGATCTTGTGTTAATCAAACACACCTTGCCATCTGACACACGGAGGGGGTATGTATGTGGCTGTTCAAATAGGCAACATCTTTAAAATAAAGCACTATAGACACCGATATATGAATTATAAATACGCTGTGGAAAAAACTCGGCAACAGGGCGCCGTCGTGTCGTGCATTCATTCCAACGTTTAATTTCAGCACCTGCTTCCCCAGGCTTTTAGTCATGGGCATAGACGCTAAAAGAAGGTAATGTGAATAATGCAAGCCTACAATACATCCACCCGTGTCCCCTCCTGCTTCGCTCATCCCTGTGGTAGGTGGGGAGTACCGACGCCAGAACTATAGACAGGAGGACAGGTCCCGGACACACGGGTCACGCCAGCCGCGGTATTAACGACAGATCGTAAAGCAGCCCCAATACTCCGCCATCACTGTTCCATAGATGCTGCTGCTTTAAAACACCAATTATCTGGCTTCAGACAGACTGCACTGCTGTAGCCCGGTAGCCCTGAAACACGAGCGGTTAGCTCGTGTTTAGCAGGTCCTTGGACCACATGGCACTATACGTAACACCGTCAAACATCCACACTTCTACAGAGGGGAACAGAAATGTTCATTGAATGAGGTCTGCGCTCAATACTACGCAATAGCTCAACATCTGTGTAACTCGCACTTGGACACATTCCGTGAGTTTTGATTTCCTGCAGTTTTTCCAGCAGTATGCCCAGTTAGGCTCCTGCATTTCTGACCTCCTGTCTATACCCATCCTTAAGGCCTTCACGTTGCCTTTTCCTTCACAGCACACCTCCATCCACCTGTCCATCTGGCCATCTGTCCACCCGTCCAAACTGTGTGGGGGTTGCAAATGACCCACGCAAATAACCGGTGAATCAATATTTAACAACGCCAAAACCGACTTGCCGTTAAGAGACGGACCGCCCTGGTCTCCGGGAGACCCAAGGCTCTTTCTTAAAGCCACGGAGGTGGGAACAGGCTCGAGACCGTGTCTCCGCCTTGCTGATCAGATTACGAGCTGCCAGTGTCCATCCAACCATCCGAATACATCCAGGATCCTCCCAGCGCCTGGCGAAGGCCAGGGGGACATTTGCTGCTGACCCTGCACACCTGGCCCGCCCCCATCTTCCCCCATGACAGAGATGTTACAGCTCCTTTACCGTGTACACTGTGTCTCAACCAAAACTGCATTTCCCATGGCTATTCCCTCCTCCGTGCCAAGCCAGAGCCTCTCATCATCCTTCCCCACATATTGTAACTGTAGGGGGAAATCACTCCGATGCAATGCACTTGAACGCATTGTACTTTGCACAATGCCACGGTCTGAGTTACTTTACAGTTCAGTGGTGAAATGCATAGAACAGTGAACTGTGTTGAATCTTGGGCAGCGCTTTACAATAACTGCAACTTTGAAGCATGAAGAAAGTAGTAGTGAATGGTTCATAGTGATATAATTAATCATTTGTAAAGCATTGTTCCTACATGAATACTAATTTGTAAGCAATTCATAATCAGTTATTCATTATTAAGAAGATCATGAGAAAAGGGTTCACAAGATCATTTCATGATTAGTTCAGGTAGTTAGAAAAGGTATCAGTTAAGTATTTTGTGTGAGCTCATCTAAAGTGAGGACTATCTATGTCTTACTATGTATTACTACTTATTAATTGGTACTGCTGCTATGGTACTTGAGGCATTTCCAGCCTTTAGATGTTATTTATACATGCTTGGTAAGGCATAGATAGTCCTCACTAAGCTCACACAAAATACTTAACTAATGCTTTCTAACTTCCTAAACTAATCATGAATTGCAGCAATATTAAGTGTTTATAAAGCATTATTAACACATTGTAAATTATTTGTAAATCATTAACTTGCACTTTCTAAATTATGTTACAAACCATGATCTAATTAACATATTAATACTTTATAACTGATTATGATACTAATTGGTATTCATGTAAGAACAATGCTTCATAAACGATGAATTCACTATTTACTATGGCTTTATTAATGAAGTTAATAAGAATAATAAAGTTATTCTAAAGTGCTATGGATTCTTGTACTGCAATGCTTCACTTGTGGGTCTTGTGTATTGCAGTAGTTTAGTTTCTCATTCCTTGTATGAAACTATGTATATGTTGGCTCAGATCCTTGAATAGTGTTTTCTGGCCCCGGGGCCCAAAGCAGTTGGCGGAGTCCACAAGAAAATGGAGCACTAACCTAATCCTAATGAAAATGATTTAAGATGAGAGTTTGTAAATGCTACAGCACCAATGTATATAAAACCAAACCGGACTAAACTCACATTCAGATTAGCATAGTGTGTGTTTGGTAAATGTGTCGTTGATTATGGCAAGTTTGTTAGGATGTACATTAATTGATGTATGCATAGATTGGTCATATTGATGCTGCTGCATGGCATTCATCCATGAATACATGGCTAATGTTTTTTGGATGAGGTTTCTACCTTGTCATATTATTATAGTTATTCAGACTTTTATGAAGAAAAACATTTTTTGAAGTGGGTATGGTTATTAAGATTCAATGGTTCTACAACAATACAGGCTGTTGCAAGTGCAAAATGTGGACAGGCAAAAAGCTCTTAGAGAAATTAGAGAGTAGAGAGCTGGCTATCAAAACACACAACCCCCATCACCCTACACCTTCAAATTAGGAACCACTGAATACATTGAAATTATATAATATGCTCACAACTTTATTTCCACAAATAAAGAAACATTTTGGCAATCCTGTCACTCAGTACTTCCCAGTACTTCATTATGCAGTTGAGTATCATGGTTTCATTTTAAGGTAGAGAGTTCTTTGAAGATTTCTTTTTTTTTTCTTTCATCATTTAAACATGAGAAACATTTCTCTGACTACTACTTTATCTTGCTACTGAGGGGCAATGCCATTACATAGACCCACATGCCACTGTTGGACTTCCAAATGGAGCGTTCCACAATAATTAGCAAGCCAATGGATGTGCTATATATTCTGCTCCATGAGAAAAAATTGATAAGCCATTCCAATTTCACAAAGACCAATTGTTTTTTTCTGTTTTTTGGTTTTAGGGGGACAGTAAATGTGCCATTAGTGTCTGCTGACATTCAAACATCGATTATGTTTATTTCACTGGACAAATTAAAGTTTGAAGCTACAAGGGGAATAAGCCCTGTGGGTTTACTGTTGTCTATTTCCCATGTATTTTTCATTTTAACATTTTAAGTGGAGACATTTTGAAATCTGTAATTGACAAAAGATGCATATTTACTCTCTGATTTCCCTGATCACATTACATAATGTTTCTCCTTACAATTTCTCCTGTGTGATTACTCTGGATAGTCGCTTGTTGACTTCTATATCTATATCTATATCTATGTGAATTCAATACAATGTGAAGCAGGTGGCGTTCTCTTCGTGGCATCAAAGTGTCTTTTCTTCAGTGTCACAGTGACGTTCACTTACCCTTTAAAGAGATGGCTAACAATAGTAATCATAACAGTCAGCCATGACGGCATGAGTCATAATAGTAACAGAAAAAAACATTTGAATGTACATTTTTTTCCCCATGTATTCCCCAGTAGCCTGCTGTGTATTCCTCTCATGTAACTTAAGACATAACATCTGCACCCTTTAGCGGTGCGTGCTCAAGCTTGGCTGCACGCGGTCAGAGTGACAGTATTTAGTCGTAGGCTAGCTGGTGAGGTGTGGCGCAATTACAAAGACATGTGTGACAAGAGTACGGCGAATTAGCCGCTCATCGCTATTATCATAATGATCCCGACAATGAACACGCATGACCATGCGAGCTAATACTGACATTTTAAATGTCCTGGGCAATTGTGGACCGCCACCTCGAGCTGCAAAGCAAACGGCTGATACTGCCGTTTGGACGCAGGACCCAATGGGGTTCAGGCAGCGATAATGAACATGCAGATTAAACACTTCTGTCCCCTCCTGGGCTGCTGTGTATATTAATCATTACCATTTGCAGTGTCTGCGTTCTGGGAGGGCATTAGGGGGCAATGCCCCCCCCCCTTCCCCAGGCTTTTATGCCCCCCCCATTTAATTATTATTAATTATTAATAGAATTTATCAAATAATAGGCTATAGGTTTAATTTAATTCACATTTCATTGAGGAATAATACAAGAATACATTTACAAACAGTTCCAGTGTTTCCCATACATTGATTTAATTGTGGCAGCCGGCCACAATATCAACACTGACTGCCACATATCGATTTTCTGTTTGTTTTACTATTTAAGTAGCCAAAAGCCTTTGTCGTTGGGCAGTCATGCATTCTTGTTGAGGCTGCATAAAATAGGTTTGTTCGGCAACGTTTAGTAGCTGGCCCGGGTAGGTGGAGTTCCCCATGTGTCCGACAAGTTGTATAATAATGACCTGCCAGGAACATCAAAACTGAAAGTGAAAAGTATAGCAGCATAGCGATGCTGTGGTGGTGTATTTAAAAAAAAAAATCACACATCGCAATAGCAGCTTATGCAATTTGAACATCTTTTTTTTCTTTTTAGTTAGAAAGATATTCAACAGATATTCACGCTCTGAATTAGCAATGTGACGCGGTGAACTAAAGACGCGATCACCACTAAGTCCCAGTGTGTCCAGCGGTGTAGACCTGCCCGGGAGACGGCCCGGGAGACGGCCCGGGAGACGGCCCGGGAGACGGCCCGGCTTCCAAGCGAAACCGTCAGGCAGCAGCACTCCTCTCTATAGAGCCATCGTTTGGTCAATTGCCAAAGTACCCCTCCCCTAACTAAAACGGATACGTCACGCTTCAAAATTTCCCCCAATTGATATAACATTAAAATCGCTGCTTAGAAGTGTATTCTGCCAGCTCTACAACAGGAGGTCAAAGCAGGTCAAAAACTGCGTGACCAGCCGAGCTCCGATGTGGGTGTAACGCACATGAACTGTATAAAATACAGATTAAAATGTACTTTCGATATGTGTAAATTAGTTGAAACTACTACCTTTTTTTTTTAAAGCGTGTTTTGGATTGTGTATTCGATTATATATTTCTTCTCCTACTCTCTCTCATTTGTCCAAAGCCCCCCTCTCTCCCGTCAGTGAGGTAGCAGTTCAACTAGTCCCGCTGTGTTCGTTTAGAATGACGCTGAGCTGCCAAGTGAGCTTCTTTCTCTGCCTTATATTTGTAGCTACAAATATATATTTTATTTATATTTGTATCTACAAATATAAGGCACACTCCAAATCTAATAGGTACAGAACCGTGTAAAAAGCTGCCCAGCCATTAAAAACGAACGCTCCTCTGCTGAGCTCCGGTCTGCAATACACGCTTGAGAAGAGCAATTTCAAATCCATTTTAAGGCGACGCCTAATGATGACTTGATCGAGTTGTTCTGGAGGAGGGATGGAGACGTTGTGGCGCTAGTGGCTGGCCGGCCGCCAAATCCAGCCTCTCTAGTGCTTTTTAAGGATTGCGTTTGATTTCCACTGATGCGCCCTGCGAGTGACTGTGCCGCATGGTGTCAGACATGACAGACTGCACATGCTGTAAAGCACGTTGATACGCAAGCATGAGTAGTCTAGCCATGTGGTCGATTCATTCTTATTCCCGTGGCTTGCCTTCTACATTCACAAACTACAATATTCAAGATAATAAAATAAAATGAATAGAATTTCCCCCAAAAAAGAGAAACACACATTTTAAGTCACGATTGTTGACATTTATTTTCCTTTGCGTTCTGTTCAAAACTCAAGCACATTGTGCAGCGTTGTGCAGAGTGTGCTCTATTGAGGATAAGTACTGAGCCACTAGCATTCTGTACTGCTCACAAAGAGACTTGGAGCACGTGGAGATCCATAAAGCACTGTAACAACAAGCTGAACGTCAACATCAGTAGCCAAATGAGCCTTGAGATTTGTTTGTAGATGCCTCAAATATTGAAGTATAATGGAGCTGGACTGCTTTCTCAAAAGTGTACTTCGCGTTTTAAAACATGGGGAAATAAAAAATGTTGTCAAAGTTTTTGACAAAAGAAATACAGCACACTATTTTTATGTTTTATTGGCCGGAAGATGTGTTCATGCTTGTCCCAGTTGAAAAATAACTTTCCCCAGAACACTCAGCCACAATCCCCTCTTTCCAAAAAAGAAAAGCGAATTGGTTGTAAACACTGCTTTGCAGACACGCCACAGTAGGGCCTGGACTATACAAATGTTCCCTTTCTCCAACTTTGTCATGGTTTCTACCGAGCACTGGACGGAGCAGAGGGATACATCAAACAAGATGCTAGTTTTCACACTATAATAATGCAGATTGCTAGCCTCCACTCTGTTATTACTGCTTTTATCCATTGTGCTTACTTTAACGTGATATATTTATTATTTTTTTACTTCAAAGACCTTGAAACATTCCTAGCATCCATTTTGATTCGTCTACCCCTCTTCCCCTCTTCCCCTCTCTCTCTCTCTCTCTCCCTCTCTCTCTCTCGAGCCTTCGTTACGCGCTCTGTGTCAAATGAACTAAGTTTTAGAGCTTGAATACAACCCCGGCCCTGAAATCACAGCTACTGCAGACAATGAGTGCACTCGAATCAAAACCAGTATTTCAATCAGAACAGGAGCCAATTCATTTGGAGTGCGGCGCCTGCCTATGTCATGTCATGCATAGAAATGAAACAACTTCAGTACCGCCTACACTGTTTCAGATGAACCGGGATGTGAGTAATAAGAAAATAGTAAGGAATATGATTCAAGTCCTTGGGTACAGCCGTTGTCAAGGCAACAGCCAATGAAACTCTAAGGGGACGCGATGTCTATGCAATGGCACAGAATTACCGGGAGAGAGCGGCCACAAAACCCTGTTAGGAATCAGTCATATTTATTGTTATTATTCTCTTTTCGTTTCAATGTTTAGACATGTAACAACTACGTGGACGGGGTATGTCGTATACTTTATGCATTTAATCCCAGGAAGGCTGGATGTCACTGGCTAACCCACTTTTATCACAGGGGGAGTTATGGGCCACGTAGAGACCTCAGTGACGCCGGCCAGCCAGAGCCCTGTCAAATGATGCTCTGTGTATCAAGCATCGCAATGAGAGGCCGCGGTAAAACCTTTCCTCTCTCCGGCCACCTTTTTGTCCTGCAGTATTCCTCGCTTTCAGTCTTGTTTCTTTTCATGTTTTAAAAGCATTTATCTTTCAACAATGCAGTCCAATCTCTCAGGTTTCTTTTTTACTCTCTTTGGCTGACATTTAAAGAAAGGAACAGAGCTGCAAAATGAGGTCGGTTGCCGGTTTTCTTACCAGGGTACCAGGATCAGGACATAATGAAGATCGTTATTTCTGTTGTTAAGAGCATGCAAAAGTTTACAGAGAAATATGAACGTGCTACGATACAATAGTAAGCCAGCAAACAACAAAAAAATGGGTCCTTCAAACTAGATTTATTTTGGAGATAATGTTTTGGTGCTCTTTGGCTCAACTATTCCTGGCATTGGAAGATGGGGTTCAAGGTTTTGGGTAGCTCGCCATCACGCTGTCATGCCGTATCCCAGCAGCAACACAATGACATAAAATAACAGACCCATTGCTTGTGTCACACTACTTTGACTGCCTCTACGGGCAAAGAAAATACAGCACCTTCACAGCATTTCACATTTGGCAACATTCACAATGTTGTACTGCCAATCAACCAACAGAACGCAACGAATCCCTTTAAGACTGTAACTGTGATACATAGCTATATAAATATTGAATGACGTCTGATTGTAACCCCCTTGTGGGCCAAGTACAACAGCTCTCTAGATTTAATGAGATAAGGTTTAAAGAGGGCACCACAGCACAAATAATTTATCGACTAATGCACAACCAAATACAATAGGCCTTTATCACAGAGGTGTAATATCAGGGCCGTGTCTGACCCTCTGGGGGCCCTACTTGCCCCAGAAGTGTTTTTATACGATAGGCCATGCACACAATTTGGAATCATCCCCATATTGTAGATATAGGTTAGAGGTGTCTTGGTTGATCATGCCGCTTCATAGGGATATGCAGATATGAATAGCCCCTTTTGGTTGGTGTAGATATGACTCATACAGAGTGTTGCTGGGGTAGTCCTTGACACCTGTAGCACACTTCATAAAGATAGGGTAGTTTATCATGGCGCCATAACCACTTAACCACTTGTATGAGAGGTTACGTGAAAGGCCACACCCACTTACAATGTAATTGGTCAATGGTCGTCATATCGTTTAATCAATTCGATAAACAAAATGGTTTGTTTGTTTAAGACTGATATGTTGAAGTTTCACCCCAAGTTTGGTGTTGATCAGTGAATTTTTTTCTATTTGCTGATTGTGGAAAATCCATCAAACAGACGGATGGATTTAACTTATCATTCACTTTTTGTACGGTATGGTTGGTTGCACCTTCTAGAACACCTGTCATGGAAGTTAGGAACTGCTAACGGGGCATCATTTCCAACCAGGTCTAACCCCCTTGCCTTGCTCAAGAACCCTGGCACTGGAGTGTGAGTTTCATTGACTGTTGCCTTGACAACTGCTGTACCCAAGGACTTGAATCATATTCCTCCAATACTATTTTCTTATAACTCACAAACTACCTAGGAGGATCCACCCTCCACCTGTCACCGGCTTGAAAAAAAAGATTTGGCACAGCAGTGCTAATGACTGCACTAACATGGAATTAGTTAGCCAGGTGGCTCTTTACGACACTTACTCTAAATGTACAGTTTATCATTCTGGATTCTTGGGCTCATTAATGGCAAACATCCGTCATACGACGCAACATGGGAATAAACGGCCATGCGTGTTGTTTTATCCCAATGAACAGATTGACTGTAGACCTATCATGTTTTTGTGCCTAATAGAGCAGGGGAAATAATCATTAACTCGACGTGTTTTGTGAAGGATTTCCAGGAAAACAGTGCACTTACAAACGTATCACTGCTATGGCATTGACATGGCATGAACACTGTGCACGCTGGGGTCGTTGTTTGTTTGCTGTTTTGTTCCTTTCTTCCTCCTCCGACGTTGTACAACTGAATGAATGCTAGAGATACAAAAACAGCTCAAGGCTAACTGCTAAAGCATACTGCTAAAGTGCTCATGTATGGCGCTTGGAGTGGTTTCATTTAAACATCCGATTGAGGGCTCGTACGTTACAGTCATTACCATAAGCTATTTAGTTGAAACATGCTACTGTCTTCAAGTGAGATCAGAATCACTTGTTTCTTCCGACGCTGATAAATACAGTGTTTTGTAAACATCCATCTAGATAATTACCAATTAGACCAATGGGCCTATTAACTTGTTCAGTCTTAATCTAAAATTAGACAATGTGGATCTAGTGTGGATTTTTTATTTTGCACTTTGCATGCACACAAAAAATCACAACATCTGTCAAAATGGACAGAGGGAGAGTGTGTGTGTGTGTGTGTGTGTGTGTGTGTGTGTGTGTGTGTGTGTGTGTGTGTTTGTGTGTGTGTGTGCGTGTGTGGCTAACATTAGGAGGCCCATAGCTGTGGTTAGGATGTGATGCCAGCATTACATTTGTTTGCATGGTGTCCAAGTGAAAATTGTGCTTTCCTCCGGTGAAAATTGGGGATACAAATGCGTGCGAGGAGCCGCGGGATGGATCTGTTTTAGATCAATACCGACCACACTGGGCTAATCTCTTACCACAGTGTGTCGGACAACTGATATGTTATGTTCATATCATCACATCGCGTTTACACAATATTCCTTCATGTGCGGCATAGTGATTTGGAGGACCGTTGCTGAGCCGAAGACGTGCCACATGGTACTGTCTGTGTGTTGTCACCACAACCTCATGCTTAATGGGAACAATCACCCAATCACCAGAGCAAAGAGCACAATCAGACGATGTTCTTCAGCACTCCCGTCCAGAGATGAACAACGAGTCTGCATCACTCTGCATCACATTAATTATGTGTCCTAGACTTGCATTTTAGTTTCCCCGGGAAAGTAATGCCGTTAGTCATTTATTCTGAAGTAGGATCTTTTCGCTGCAGGAATTAATTGTATTCTTCATGTAATAAATAGCACAGGGGCAAACTTGAGCCTGGACATCGTTTGTTATAATTATTGCACCTAATGGAACACAGGAGAAAGCATTCGCAATGTTTTCTCCTGTGTTCCGTTAATTTTATAATTTGTAAGTTGCTGAAGCAGGGAAACACACCGCCAACTACACGTTTACATTATTCGGAAACCGAAGGAGAGAAGTGGGAAAGTTGATTTTCCGAGTTTGTGCGTGTCTCTGTGTTTAATTGTAATGTATGCTTGGCGTTTTAGTCTTTCACCTTTGTAAAACTGTGTAAGTCTTCAATGGGCGAACAAATTAGGTTTTTCAGTCAACGATCGTCATGCGCAAGTGCTTGTCAGCAGTAGCAGTAGAGAGTCATTTCTCTCTCTTATCTTCATTTGCATATATTTGCACTTCCTTCCAAAATGAATTCATATTCATTTTGGAAGGTTTTCATCGAACCATAATATAAACGTAATTGAAATACACTTGGAAAACCATGGATTTATCCGTACAGAAAAGTTTAAATTAATAAAAAGTATTTGGGTTTGTTATTCCTGGTCTTGTCTTGTCTTATCCTGTGGGATTCCCTGGTTATGCTGATAATGACTGGAAGCTGAAATGTTTCAATACGATCGTCTTGTTGAGTGAATCAATAAGTGCTGTATGTTTACATTGTAGAATATGGGTATAGATGATCATCACACCGTTTGAAAGTCACACAACCTCTGATCAAGTTAACTACCAAACAGAATAAACCTCACAACTCCTGCATTTGGCTTTGATCATTTCTGACCAGTGTAAAACACCAAATCCTACCCCAAAGCATGTTTG
>OMNR01057580.1:0-14074 GCA_900303205.1 Mora moro
CGGTCTACACAAACATAAAGTCACAGCAATAAACACACCCTAAAGCACACACGCACTGCAAACAAATGGCCATAAGCATGAGCAACTGTGTGTATCTTAGTTTCAACAGCCAACTGGGCAGAAGGCTTGTTGTATTGCTGTGACTGGATCCCTCGGCTGCTCCCACAGACGGCTCTCTAGTGGCAGCGTAGGAGTAGCCTTATCTGGGTTACTGCCGCTATCTTCAGCCTAAATCCTTGATATCGGCGACCGTGACTTCTATTCCCAGCTTTAGTCGTATTATGGGAGTTTGGAACACCAAACTTTAATGTTTAATGTTTTTTCTTGTCATTGACGTTATTTTACACACGTTATAGTAGCTTGTGTTGTATTTTGTCATTAGCACATTGCTAGCTTGTTGGACGTTAGCCAAGGTGGCGTTTGCCGTCTGGGTGTTGTTTTGTGGCACTCGGCTCAGAGGGAGCGTCATGACCACGCCTGTGTGGACAGATAGGCACGTTGATCCGGATAATTCCACAACATCAAAACACCGTCGAAGGAGATTAGAAACAACAGTTGAAACACATTCTGCTTCCAGTTTGCTCTTCCTATTGTTCTGGGGTCCTATTGTTTTGGTGGGAATGCTAGTCTGGTTGACTCTGAACTTGGTGTACCCCTCATCGTTCAGGACACCCCTCTTCTCAGACACGGGTGTCCGGAAGTCTTAATCAAATTTCCCATGACCCAGTGTCTCTCTCCGGTAGGATGTTAGGCCTCAGGTTGGTGACTTTAGTTTGTATCCCCTGTACACGCTGCTGCCTGAGAAGTGTCCAAATGCATGACGGCATGTTTCTCTGGAGATTGAAAACCATCCAAAATGCCACATGTGTACATGCACACGTGAACACGCACACTAATGCCCTCGACAGACATACGCACACGCTTGCACATGCAAATACATGGACAGAACATGCATGAAGCGTCACACTTTTATACATGACTGACGCAATCGGAGCATTAATTCCACATTTATGTTTATTAACTTAACATCGTGAAGCCTCTGTGGGTTAGTTAGCTCAGCAACAATACGCTATGTTCTTATGTTGCTGTTAAATATTGCTTTGATATGAATGATTAATTGTCCTTCTTTTTTTTTGTCATTTCTATAACTATATACTATAACTGCTCTGAAAATAATTTGTTTCGTAAAGTGGAATTTGATGTTCTAATTTGCATGAAACTGTCTTTGTCTTGTCTTCTGCATGCACTGCTCAACTTACTTTGCTTACTTTGCTTGTTTTTACTTTTTTTATTCTCATTTCTTTTTCCATATTTTCTCTTTCTTTATCTTCACCCTCCCTTTCCCACGCTCTCGCTTGCTCTTATCATTGTTGTCCCTCAACTGAAACTAGATTGTTAAACCAGAGAGGCAGGGTTAGGATCATCCCAGTGGACTCGGGCATGGGGGTCGACGAATGGCAGAACAAATGCAGCCGGCAGGCAAAGCCTCAGCTGAGGGACTTCCAAGACGATGAGGAAGAGGACACCGTAATCCTCTGCATGGCCAGAGCATGTGCGTCCCAACGTAGCACCGTGGACCGAACCGCCTCCAAATGTAGTGGCGTCCTCCCCCTCCCTGTTGTGGCCACCTACCCCGAGAGCTACGACACCATCGACCGGCGCCGCCGGAAGAAAAAGACCCGGGACCCCAGAGGGTTGTTCGCCGTAGACCCAGAAACACTCGGAGAAGATACCCCGGACCGGGCCGTTCTACGGCAGAAGAGAGGCGAGCTGGTCATGAGGAAGGTGGCAGGAATCCAGGAAGAGGAGGAGCAGATGACCCCATGTCTCCGGCCGTACAAGAACGGGCTTCTGTACAAGACCCGGATGTGGGCCAAGAACGAGCTTGAGAACACGTTGGAGAACTATGTGGCATATAAAGAGCAAGAAGCTGCCAGACTCAGGGCAGGGTTCGATTATGACTTTGAAGGCCTTGATGGACACGACCCAATGGAAATGGACATGGAAGCCATTGACTTTTTAGCGGATGATCTCCAGTCGTCAAACGACAGAGGTCATGGCATGAACAGGTATTCTTTATCGTATGGACATCCTGCGGACGCTCCTCATGATCATCGGGATAAGAGGGCAGGTAAAGGCAAGCTGGGAGGATGGACTCCGGAGGCCCTGCTATCTCCTGTGGAGGAGCCTGGTGATGAATTTGTGGACCCAATGGATGAGCTGCAATGTCTGGTCGAAACCGTTTCCGAGTACCTCGCGGAGAAGGAGGAAGAAATTAGCAAGTACGGTTCCCTCCCAAGAACTAGCAAATCCAGACTGTCGTCTCTGGGAAGCAACAGGACAGATTCTCTTGGAGATGAACCAAATGGCTCCCCGAAAGAGCCCAAAGCTGAGACTAAAACACAGGCAAATTCTGAACAAGGTATTTCAGGCGTTAAAAATGCAGTGAGCTCTTTGTTTAGTTCCATCACAGAGAAAGTTAGTACCGGTCCGAAACAGCCTGGACCTGGATCTGTAGCACCGCAATCTGCACAGCCCTCACAAACATCTGGTATGTCCAAATTTTTCTCCTTTATTCCAAAATCGACTAGTGCAGCTCCCGTAGCTGTTGTATCCCCAGTAGAAAGTTCTCCAGAAAAATCATTGAGTTCTCTTCCTTCTCAAAGGCAATGTGACGTAAAACCTCACAGCAATAACCAGGAAATACACGATGCTAGAGTGAAATCCCGGAGTGAAATTCAATATGTTAAAACCGCACCAGATGTTGCTGATGAACCACAACCTGACACAGGGAGCTCCGTTTTGGGGAAATTGAACCCGTTGAAGCTGTTTTCTGGACCTGATGTACCAAAGTCAGTTGGAAAACAGCCACCTGTGAAGACTGGATTTCAAAACCATGCCCATGGGGATGAAAAACATATGAACGGAGGCGAACAGTCAAGAGGCGGAAGAAAACACGAAGACACAAGAAAGAAAACGGATGGAGAAAGGAATGAGAGGCACAACCATATGGCTTTCAAACAAGCAAGTGCACAAGGATCAGGGCCCGGACCTGTCAACTCAAGCTTCTTTAGCCTGAAGTCTCTAAGCACATTGATAGCACCTGTAGCCCCTATTCCTCCTCAAGGTCCACCACCCGTGGCAGTCTACCCTGTGTTTAGATCAGCAGAAGATGTCAGAACTGTGGAACAGCCATCCGCCTCCAGTAGTAGACTTTCATTCCCTTTACGTTCGTCTGAAAACGTATCCCATCTGCAACCCCCCAAAGCGGAGGGAGGACTTCTGTCAGGGTTCCTAAAGTTTGCATCAAGTGAAGATATTAGTGCTCAAAACACACAGAACCCTGTGCAGTCATATCACCCGAATCCTTCACCTTCAGGCGTGTCAGATCCTTCACCTCATAGTTCTGCTGTTACTTCCCCATCAACACAACCACAGGGAACTACAGAGACTGGTTGGTTCTCCAGCATCTTTAACCAAAACTTGGCTCACTCAACCCAGAACATCCCCAGAGGTCAGCAGCAGACCCAAAGAAACCAAGTTCCAGTGGGCTCACATCCAACACCCTCACCGATCCAGAAACCAGCAGCCACACCTCACGGGATGCAACAGCAAACTCCACCACCACCTGAATCCCAAGGGTTTTTAACAGGTATTTTTAAAGGAAGCTCCACGGATGACCTGTCTCGTACGGGAACCAGTCAGTCCCAGCAAGGAGGACTTCTATCTGGGATTCTTAAGTTTGGATCAACGAGTGACATATCTAGCAATTCACAATATCAAGAACCCCCTAGAAATCAACCACCTAATAATCCCCAGCCAGTCCACCAACAACCTCCCCCTCCACAAAACCCCCAGGCCCCGACAACAGGAGGCTTTCTCTCAGGTCTACTGAAGTTTTCATCAAATGAAAATATATCGCAAAACCCACAACCTCCTCAGAGTCAACCACAGAGGACTCCCCTTAGTGACCAACAGGCCAAACATCCCTCTCCCCCACAAGTGCAACCACAACAAGGTGGGCTTTTCTCTGGCTTGTTAAAATTTGGATCATCTGAGAACGTAACCCCCAGCCCAACAGCTCAGGCTCAGCAGCCACGAAGTAGTGATCCACATTATCAACAGAATTACAATCAACAATATATTCAAGGATCAAATCTTCATGCCCCTCTGAGGGAAAGTCCAAGTTATCAGCAACAAACTAACAAGCCGGGTTTCACTCGACAACAAACATTTCCACTCCGGCAACCCCCATCCAACCAGGATGGTCTGTTATCTGGGCTTTTCAAGTTTGCCTCTGCAGATAATGTTAATAAACAGTCCTCATCCACTCAACAGCATTCAATGGCACCCAGCCGGTCCTGCCAGGGAGAACCCATGGCCACAAATAAACCAAAAGATGGTATGGCATCAAGACCACATCAACCTATTGGGCCCTATTCTGGACAACGACAGGCAGAAAACTTGCATCATCAGATCAACCCCCTCCAGGATAGCGAAAATGTTCAGTCACAACAGGAGACTACCAGTCAGCCTGGAATATTCTCAGGTATGTTTAACAAGCTAAAGAAACCAACTGAAAATGTTGATGCCATCATTCAGGGATCAACGGGGCAACCGCCACCTCAAAGATCGAGAATGAACGTTTTATCAAGACAGTCCACAATTCAAACTCAGTCACCCTCCCATGAAACCTATCAATCTCTTCAAGATCCTAAAGTGGAGATAGACAATAAGCCTACTCAGCCTGCTAAACAGCAAGGATTTCTATCTGGGTTGTTCAACAAAAATGAATCGAGGGAATCTCCAGCACCTAAACAAGCAGAAACAGCAGCTCGGAGTTCAGAGAAAAATATAGTTTCATCTGTCTCTTCTGGAGTGCTTCCGGGAATAAATAAAGTTGCACCGAATACTGCCAATTCTGAACAAGATGACAGACAGAGAAATGTCTTGTATTCTAACCAAAGCAGACATGCTTTGGTTAGAGCCCCTGTTTCAATTGACCGAGAAAGTCTGGACTTAAGGACCTCCACCACATTTGCTAGAGCTCTTCAGAGTCGTGCAACATACTCTTCAATCAGCACAGGCAATTTATCACAGCTGTCATACTATCCAGAGTCCCTTCATTCTGTTCAGCCAATTGCTTACAGCACTGGTAATATCCAATCCCTTTTACAGGGCTACTCAAATCCTGCTATAGTACCAATGGAGCAACGTATCAGGGGAAGCATCTCTTCTTTGTATGAAGGTCAGCTGTCACCGTATGCAATAAGCCCCACTTATGATGAAAACCAATGGATCCAGCAGTCTGCTTTTTGGCAGCAGTTTCAGAATGAGTCCCAGAATTATCAACAAGGGACTGGAGAGTGGGACCAAAGGGAGTCATTGCAGAACCTCTCTCTCCAGTGGAACCCCTCCAATATGAATCAGATCAATGCAGCTCAACTGCAACCAAGACAAGATGTTACTTTACATCCAGAGCAACATCAACTTCATCAATTCCAAGGAAGCCGAAGTTTCAATAATGACCCATATGGCAAAAATAAACAGTGGAACAGCTATGATGACTTACAATATGCAAACAAAGAAGAGAGTGCGTTGAACTTAACCACCAAACACAGTAATGCTAAAGTGGGGAAATGGCACTCATTTAGTAATGGTAGCTGTTACAGTCTAAGTGGAGTTTCATACCATGAAGGTTATTATGAGGAAACCCCGCCAAGCCTATCCTACTCTGCCAATTGGCAATATGGGACCAATGCTCTCCAGAATGTCCCTGCTAATGATGTGGTTCATCAGAGTAAATATAATTCAAACAGAACAGAGTCAAGCTTCCCTCAAAATGCCAACAGTGAGATGGAAGACTCCATGTATCTTGAAGATATCGAGTGGTACCAGCAATGGCTTGCATTGTTGGAGCAAGGCATGTGGTGGCCAGCAGAGGAAGGTGATTGCGGCTACTTTGTTTACACCGACCATGAATACATCTACACCCTGCTCACCGATGCAGCCGGGGAGTTTGTCTACGCCTGTGCCCCTGAAGAACAGCCCTGGGAAGATGTACAGCAAGTTGACGGTTTTCCTAGTGCTTGGTTGGACAATGAAATGGTGACTGTGTGTGGCTTTAAAGTTCCCCTGTACAATGAAGACGAGCTTCTGTGGCTACCTGGACAAGACCAGTGTCATCCCCAGCTTCTAAATGCACCACTAGATTTATCAGCTGCATATAGAAAGGGAAACCAGATCATGAATTTGAACCTTGAACGTTTCTCACAAATGTTTGAAAATTCATTTGCGTCACAGGGAGAGCACAGTGTAGACCTTGCATCGTACAGATTAAACAAAGTTAGGATGGATCCCAGACAGCAGAGTTACATTTATCAGGACCCATACACACAAGTCATGGACCTCTCGTGTCATTACTCTGGCCCTCGTTGGAACAATCAAGAAACAAAGAGTCTTCTTGCCCAAAAGGTTGCCGTTTCTCTTAATGCTACCCCTACAGCAGATTCAAATCAGCAGTTACTGAACAGCTGTTATCAACCAGGCCAGCGGCGACGCTCGTCTGCTGCAGTCACTGTGAAGCACATAAACGACACATCAGAGGAGGAATGGAGGAAGAGAGTGTGTCCAGGAGAAGCACAGCCTAACCGTCGACACACCTCATCTCTCATATCATCCTTTGTGGCAAAGACATCTCAGCCAGACTCTGGCGTTGTCCGCCAAGAGCAGCCAAGAACAGCAGCATCTAAAGCCACTGACCAACAGCCTAAGAACATTTTATCATCGGGTCTACAAAGCCTTAGGTCGAAGATAGTTAAAGATGATTCTGCTCCCCCTGTAGCACAGCCACAGAGTACAGCACAAAACTCAGAGACCACAGCCGCCCGTCGCTTAAGAATGTTGCCCACACCTCCAACAGCTGGTCAAATGAGTCCATCCCAAGTAAATATCCAGACTACTGCACAGAAACCTAGACTTGCACGACAGTCCACAATGTCACAGCAAGCATCCCCACCGGTTCAGCAACCAGCCACAGGACCATTGGGCTCAAGAGATTCCCTAAACAAAGCTGGACTACTGACACAGACGCAACCGAAGCCTGCTGAAGAAATCAGAGAGAAGCCAAAGGAACAGCCACAAGCAGGTTTCATGAGCATTTTCAAGTCTGCAGTAGGAATAGAGGAACCCAAACCAGAGCCCACTGATCAGCAGAGTAAAATTGGCAGTACTGGTTCCTTGCCGGGCAGTACCACAGCTAACAAAGAACCTACAGGAGTATCAAATCTGTTTGGATCATTAGGCAGCCTTTTTGGTTCTAACACCTCTTTAACACAGCAACCAACAGCAACACAACAACCAAAACCGGCTGTTCCAGAGAGTTCTTTTCCAGAGAGTTCTCTGACAACGGCATCTAGACCGAAGGGTCTACAGAGACAACAGACAATGGACCAGAGTTCTTCCTCTCGGGCAATTCCGACTCAGCAACCAATCAAAAGTGTGTCACAAGTATTTACTTCTAATTCTGCCACAGGCCCTGGGCCAGGCAGATCCCAAACCATGCCACCAACAGGACAGACCAAACAAGAACCAGTACCCAAATCAACTGGTGGACTGTTTGGGTTTTCCATTGGCGAGATGCTATCAGGAACATCGCCGCCTGCTCAAGCTGGTCTGTCACCTGCAACAGTTGCATCTGCTGAGGCTCCACAAGAAGAATCGCTTGGTAAAAGCTTCTTATCTTTATTTACTGGCCCAAGTCTTGTACAACCTGCTTCTAAAACTGGGCCCCCATCACAAGCACCTTCACCAAATGAAGCTTCACGTGCTGCTCCACAAGCTGCTCCCCAAGCTAATCAAGAAGAATCACTTGGTAAAAGTATATTATCAATGTTCGGTGGTCCAAGTTCTCCCCAGACTGTGCCGCCAGCTACAACACCTGCTGCAGGCACTAGTCCCCAAGTACCTCCGCAAGAATCCTTTGGTAAAAGTTTACTGTCAATGTTTGGAGCTCCAAGTCCTCCCCACGCCCCAGCTCAAACCAAGCCTAGTGCTGAACTGCCATCCAGTGAATCGCCAGCAAAGGGATTGCTACCACCTCAAACACCACAGACACAACAAGGCACATCGCATTCACAAAATGAAACACACGGTGTACCACAGCCACAGCCACAAGGACAGCAAGCCAGTTCTGTCCTTGGGGGATTATTTGGTGGCTTGTCTACTTCCAATGAAAGTCCAGCAAAAAGTTTATTCTCAATGTTTGGTGGTCCTGCCCAACCTCCAGCACCAGGAAACACCGGAACTTCAACACCAGGGCCAGGCCTAATGTCAATGTTCACTTCTACTTTACAACAAACACCATCACAAATATCATCAAACTCTGGTTTTGTTACAGAGGTGTCAACCACCAGTGATGCACCAGGTAAAATTGCAACATCAAATGAGCCTGGTCTTGCATCAGTGGAGCCACAAGTAACGCCATTCATTGACTCTACTGTCAAGCAAATTGCTTCTGCTGATGGCACCACAATTAAAATGGTTGACAGTGCAGTTTCAAAACCTAAATCAGCATGTACCACTGCACAAAGTCCAGAGGTGACATCTGCACAAGCTGGATCTGGCATTGATGTTTCAAAAACAGACACATCGCCTGCTAGCGGTACACCTAGACCACCAGCCTCAAATGAACCAGCCAAAGGTCTGTTGTCCATGTTTGGAGGACCTGCTCCTCAAGCCGCCACTCCCCAAACCAGCGGGTCTTTATTTGGGGGTATGTTTGGAGGCTCCAGTCCACAGGCAGCAACTCCACAAGCTGACAGGTCATTGCTTGGAGGTTTGTTTGGCGGAAATGCTCCAGCAGCTTCTGGTGCTCAAACTGGAGGATCTATTCTGGGGGGGATGTTTGGAGGCACCGCCGCCTCCACTGCCGCACCACCTCAGGCTGGTGGATCCATATTGGGTGGAATGTTTGGTGGAGCTTCTTCCCAAACTACAGCACCCCAAACAGCCGGTTCAATACTGGGGAGTATGTTTGGGGGTTTGACTTCTCAGCCAGCTCCTTCCCAGACTGGTGGATCATTATTAAGTGGTTTATTACCTGGAGTTTCCTCTGCACCTGTGGAGACCCCTTCTAAAGGCTTGCTGTCAATGTATGGAACTCCATCTCCTACAGTGACTGATCCACTACAACCCACTGAGAGTGAAACAGCAGATACAGCTTCTAAGGGCCAAGAGAAGGATGGTGCACTCAAACAACCTCACGCTGAGGTAGTGCTACAGGCAGCAAGCTCACCTAAACCTGACAATAACATTGCTATTGTTCAAGATTCTGATAAGCCACCTGTATTAACAGTTGAAGGTAAATCTAAAGATGTACATATTGATACAGGAACTGAGCAACCAGTCAAACTGCTGGAGCCAAGCAAGCCAGAACCAGTGGGAGACGCAAGCAGCACAAATCAATTGCCACCCAAATCAAACGAGCCAACGCCTATGATTCGGTCACCATCTCCAGCTTTCGCACAACAAGAGAAGCCTCCAGAGCCAGAGAAAACTGTGCTTGATTCCTCAGCGGACGCAGTTTCAGGGTTTGTGTCCTCGCTTTTCAAACCAGCGACTGCCCCTGCACAAGGTACTCTGCTGCAGCAGCAACAGCAAAAAACGACACCTTCTAGTGTAGGAGGACCTCCTCAGACTGGGGGATCTTTATTGGGTGGTATTTTTGGAGGGTCCACCACCCAGAACACAACCCCAGGGTCATTACTGGGAGGTTTATTTGGTGGGGCGGCTCCACAGGCTACTCCTCAAACAACTAGACCTCCGACTGGAAGTTCAATACTAGGGGGAATGTTCGGAGGACCCGCTGCCAAACCTGCAGGTCCCCAGGCTGCAGGATCATTGCTGGGTGGGATCTTTGGAGGCTCCTCTGCCCCAACAGCAGCAACAGCTCCGGCTTCTGGGTCTTTACTTGGAGGAATGTTCGGAGGGGCAACCGCCCAGACTGCAGCTTCCCAGATTGGGGCAGGACTTGGAGGAATTGGTGGATCCTTATTTGGGGCCATGGCCCAAGGCCCACAAGGACCAAAACCAACAGAGGCCAAGCCAACACCCGATGCTGCACCACATCCAGAAAATAAAAGTGAAAGTGTGCCACTCAAAGTGGATCAACTTAGTACTGAGGCTAAGGAAAATGTACAGGAAATAGTAAGTGTTGTGGTTCCTCCAACAAGTGTTGAGAGTCATCTGGCTGATGCTACTGTACAGATGGGTATCGAAGGGGAGGAGGTAATACACGAGAAGCCTATACAGATTCAAGGGGAGGCTGAAAATAAAGACTTAACCAAATCAGCGCCACCAGATAGCCAAAATGTAGATACTGGGAAAGCTACTGTTGTTGATCAGGTCCCCACAAATTCAGACCCATCTCAAGCCAAGTCCCTGTTTGGCTTCATGTCAACATCAGGCGATGCAGGAAAATCTTTAGGATCACTTTTCTCCTCCACACCAACACTACCCACAGCTCCCCCCTCAATGCCCCAGTCAGATGCAGTTAGTGGTCTGTTCTCAGGGTTTAAAAACTTATCAGCAGGGATATTTCAAGAGGAAAAGCCTGCTGCAGAGAAGCAAGAGCCACCTGCCACCACCACCTCCTTGTTTGGAGCCAAGGTCTCTTTCCCCTGGCAGGCAGAGCCCTTGAAACCCCAAGCTCCCTCTGTCTGTACGCCCCAGCCTAAACCTAATGACACCGCAATGAGTGCTCGGTCTGTTCATACTCCTCCTGCTGCCCAGAGCAAGGAACTGGTAGGTTGCCCGGGTGATGTAGCCCACCCCCAGATTTGCATCTCCACTCCTGAAGTAGATCCTTCAGCATCCCTGTCCTCAAAGGAGCAGGAAGGTCTTGTAGAAACCTGTCCTTCCGAGGGTCCCACCTCTGCAGTGCAGCTGGACACCCTATCCAAGACGGAGCTATTGAGTGCAAAAAGGCTAGTAAAAGCATAATAAATGGCAATCCCCATTTTCTTACCATTTATGATGCATTGGTGACATTTTGGAAAGCATTTCTCGTCCAGTTCTGCAGTCCATTGTAGAGTTGTGTGTGTGGTTGTGTGGTGTTGCATTGTTATGTGTTCATGTTTAGTATCGATTTCCCTAAAGCTATGTCCCCAAAACAAAATGTACATATAAATATCATGTTATCTTGGACAAATATGTCAAATAGTCAGAAAATCTACTTTCTAGAGACACTTCTCGTATGCCAGTGATTGGTGAATAATTTATTGAGAAAATTTGAGGTTAAAAAATCAGACCTCATTAGATTATTACGAAGCAGACTCATTGGTCATTTGAACAGATTTCAGTTGGTGTTCTTTAGAGAACGATGGCAGGATTGTCCAAGAATCTATGAATACCATGGACGTTTTGTTGGTGACAATTTCCACAATTTTCCGTAACTCGCCTCCTTCATTTTACAAATCCTACTCCTTTCTACTAAATATTTTAAATGAGTGTATGGATGTTCAAAATCATTGTGAGAAAGAACCCAAACCTCACAGAATTAGCTGTAGATGAGTTGGGACGAGACAAGTTCCAATTGACCAAGCACAAAATGTGATTGTTAAATTTTATTCAACTGTTATTCTTTTTATTCAAAATTGAATTTCTGTGAGGTTGAGGATCTACAGGACCCATCCTGTACTTTTTTCCTCCCTTCCTTTCCAAGTTGAAGTGTGTGGTTCACCTGAACATGAAGTATAACGTTCTAACTATGCCACCTCCCTCACCCTCTCCCCCACCACCACCCTTCCAGTCCTGTGGAAAGTAGTCGCTTCGGCTCCTCTGGGAACCTGAGCCTGGTGAGCTCCCAGCTCAGCGAGACGGGTCAGGAGAGCACGGGAGGATCTGAGCTGGAGGAGTCCTTCCACTCCTACCACAGCCCAGTCTTCCGCTCATCCTCCTCTACTGCTGGACAGCCACCGGCGGTTGGACTTCACCAGCCCACAAACGGCCTCTCCCTTGGGGTGGAGGAGGCCGTCCAGGGGACCTCCGCCAAGGATGTGGCTCAGGGCCTGAGCGGCTCCACCAATATCGACACTCCAGCCGATCGACGCTTGACTAAACTTCAGCGGTAACTCATTCATTCATTCAAAAGTTTTATTGTAATGTATGGCCATTCATTAATTCATTCCGACTCTGACAAGGAATTTGTTATGGTGTATTGGTGCAGGAATACAAGATGCAAAAATACAAAAAGCAACTGTACATGATATACAATTTCGATTTACATATTCAAAAAAAGACATACAATGTAAACATCAAATCCAAAATATAAATTCAGTGGGGGTTATTCAGCCTTCGTTTTACCTCAGAAGTGCTCTCCTAGTGTTGTGTACAATACTGTCATGTATCGGAAGTTCCCTGGAGGTCAGAGGTCGATGAAGTGTCTCTTGGTCCTCAGTTTCCATGACGACGGGCCGCCGCTCCCCTTCTCGGCCTCCAGGGTGCGCTGGTTGAAGGCCATCAATAAAGTCAGAGTACAACTTCGCGAGGTAGGACATGATTATCACTGTTATTCATAAACATTTCAACGGCTGATCTGAATGGATTTTGCGAGACGCCTTCAAGCTGTGGTCTTGTTGTCCGAAACGCTACATAGTCATATGGCAACAATTCTATTGTTGTTGTTGTTTAGTCTGGGTTTATTTATGAACCACAGGAAACAATTTGTTGTTTTACAGCTATTATTATTACAGCTAACTGTGGGTTCCTAAGAAAACATTGTTATTTGAGCTCCATTTAATTTAATAGTAGGGCTTTAATACTGTGAAGTACTTAATTTCTTCTCAGGTAAGCATACCAAACAAACACATTCAATCACCCAGAAGAAACACGTCTGAACACTCGTTACACTGATCACCACAAACTGAGATGTTGGTTGAGTTTCACATTTTGTTGAATAATTCTCTGTCTCTGTGTCTCTCTCTCTCTCTCTCTCTCGCGCTTGCTCGCTCGCTCTGTCTCTCTGTGATTCAAATGATTCTAGTAAAAGGTACATCAGTCGATCACCCTTTAGTCCAACATCAGAAGTATTTCAATACATCACTAGGTTGTCACTTTGATATATACAAATATATCTTGCTCCAGGAGGAACTTAAATATCCTACCTAATATGAAGTCATATGCCTATAAATCATATGCCTCTGAGTACATCGCTGTAATGGTGAGTCACACAGCGAGGTAAAAGGCTAATTTCTCGTTCTGTAATGTTAATTTGTTAAGTAGTAGTCACGTTGAATCAACTGAGACGATGTATTTTATAAGGAGATGAATGGTTCTCCTAATGAGGACCTAGTTCAGATTACGCTTCTTTTTTCTTTGTTCTTGTCCCTTCAAATATCCCTTATTCTGCTCTCTGGTTGAAGAGGGAAGGGAGTCGGGACTTGGGCCTGCGGGGATGTAAAAGTCTGGGCCAGGATAGTGTAGTGGTTCGGGCGTTTGACTCCCAGCCCAAATGGGAATGGACCCAGAACCTCCTGTCCTTCCCTATATCCTGACACTCGCAGTGCTGTGTTAACCACAGCACATTCATAGCTTGGTAACCTCCCACGGCCTCCGCGTTGGTCCGTTTGATCATGTCTGAAGCACGCCGGTAGTTCATAGATTCCCCCATGTGGCTCCGTCATTAGGCCCCAGAGGTTGGCGAGTCTTCCCGTACCCGGGGGGGTCTTTTAATCAGCTCTCTCCCCAGACAGAGGTTTATTCCCCAGAGTCGGTCTCCATTACCATGATTGGTTTGCGAGGACTGGTTGATACGAGGACGTCAGCGACGTCTGCGCGGAGGGAGGCGGGCAAGGTGAAAGCCGTCCAGATATTATTTATGGGAACATAGGGAAGCACTTAAGGAGCGAGGCTGGCGGTTGAGGCTACTGTAATGAATTAGGAGACCGATGTGCTGTTAATCTGCCACACGGGTGTCGTATCGGCCGGTGTGTGTGTGTGTGTGTGTGTGTGTGTGTGTGTGTGTGTGTGTGTGTGTGTGTGTGTGTGTGGGGGGTGTGTTTGTTTGTTTGAGTGT
>OMNR01057582.1:0-12035 GCA_900303205.1 Mora moro
TTCGCAGTATGAAAGGTGGTTGGATTTGTTCACTTTCAGGCCTTGAGCTTTACTCTCCCTCTTTAAAACCTAGGCAGACCTCAACCACAGCTTTTATAGCGGCCAACAGGGCCGTGCCCAGCGGCTCTCAGCCAGAGCAGCGTGGAACATGACCCCACACGTGTGGAATCTCTAACCTCAGCAATGAGGCCTCGACCTGCCATTCAGATATCTAGCGGCTACACGCGATGAGCTTGTGTTTAGATTGATGAACACAAACATTTGGGGGTATAGCGCAGGGGGTATAGCGTATGCTTTTCACTATTATGCCTATAATCGGCTTCCTGTTAAAAAAGATTTACAAGCACAATACAGGGTAGGGCTGTAGTTACAGGGCTCCACCTCTTGAGTGTAGCCACAACCACGGGCAGGCCGCAGATGGTGCTTTGACATGTTGTGCTCGGATTGCAACCTTGGTTGCCTCCTCAGCAGCAGAGAAAGGGAGATCTGAAGAGTTCAGTGATGGATAAAGAATCCTAGCGAGATTGGACAACAATGAGTACTAAATAGTAAAAAAAGAAACAAATCAAATGGGAAATAAACCAATGAATGGATGTGGGGTGGGGTAGGGGTAGGGTGAGGGTTCGTCTGGAGTTTCAAGGTTGAAAAGGATGGGAGAGACATTTTCCAGTCCGGTCTGTCCAGAGACCTACTCGCGTAGGTCTCTGGTCTCTAGACCTACTTGCGTAGGGACCTAAATGCCCCCTTCATGGCCACTGAAGGGTCAGTCGATGCAGCTCTCTAAACATAGGCCTATCTCTGTCAGGATGTACTGCCAACACACGCGGAGACGAGTCGGAGACATGGTGTTGTTGTTTGTTTTCTCCCGTTGACCTCACTTCTTGCAGCCATGTGTCACTCATGAGAGAAGGTTCAGTGTTTCAGGGATGTGAACTCCATTTACCACTCGCCAGCTATTTCCAAATGACATCATTATTTATAATTATCCTGTAGATGAAATGGTAGATGCCATCAACAGTGAATTGGCTGACACACTCGATAAAATATGAAAACTAAAAAAAGGTCTTGCGTTAAAGAGACCTTGGATGAACAAGGATATTCATGCATCTTGTAGGAAAGCTAAAAGAACATGGAGAAAAACTAAGCTAAACCGTAGTATTCTGAAAATTGCCACGTATAATACAAATGTTTGCACTGAGCAACAGATCCATTTTAATCTATAATTGTAATTTATCTTGAAACTCTGGAGTCCTATTCTCAACCATCGATAGGCTGTTAAATCAGGTTCCCTCGGACTCTGAGCAGGCTTCTGCTAGGAGATGTGAAGAGTTTGCTACCTTTTTCAAAGATAGAGTTGCCTCAATTAGGTCAGGTATTAGTAGAACAGCTAATAAGCTTGGTGACACACCCCATAGCAGCACTGTTTTACCAGTGTGGAGTGTGTGTGTTTGATGGCTGGTTTAAGCAGCCTCACCTGGCTAGAGTCAGACTAGGCTCCAAGGCTGGGTGAGGCTAAGTAATCAAGGCACACAGGATAAACCAGCCATCACCACACAGACTCAGGGGAGAGCTCGGACATGTCAGCGTTTAACATCTGCTCTGCCTGTAATGTTTGGCCAACTCTTTGGTCAACTGTGTTGGAGGAGCCCAGCAAAGCCACTTTGGTGGCGTGTGGCAGGGACTCTGATTTAAGACCATTGCCCATATCAGCAAAGCGACCAAGATGGCATTCTTCCACTTGAGAAATGTTGAAAAAGTAAGGCTGTTCGTAACAAAGCACGAGAAATTGATTCATGCTTTCATTACTAGCACGTTGGACTATTGTAATGCCCTCTTCACTGGTTCAGAATGCCAGGCTTTTAACAAAGATGAGGAAAAGAGAGCACATTACTCTGGTTTTAGCTACCTTGTACTGGCTCTCTATTTCTGTTAGAATTGACTTTACGGTCCCTTTACTCACATACAAAGCTCTTAATAATATTGCACATCTTACATTTTGGACTTTTCAACCAACAAGAGCTCTTAGGTTTAGATTTCTTATTCTATTTTTATGAACCTATTTTTTGTATTTTTCTTTGTGTTTTGTTTTTAATGTCATACTGTAAAGCACTTTGAGTTGCATTTTTGAAAGGTGCTATACAAATACGTTATTATTATTATTATTATTATTATTATTATTATTGCCATGTTAATACTTCTCAATACTCCATCCAGTCCAATCATAATATATGGCATTATTTCCTCCACAATATTCTCATTTTACAATACATTAACTAATGATATAATACATCATAAAGTACACTACCTACTCCTTAATGACCTACCTAAAATATGAGATGATAACAATAACAGATGCATGCATGTATAACCAGTGAGTATGGCCCTTAAGTCACCTTGCGGCCATCTTGGTTCTAAATGCTTTCCACTTGTTGATCAGGTTGTTACTTTTACAGTTAGAGTTCTGTAGTCTAGTAACAGAACACAAATATATAGCATGATTGTGTGTGAGTGAATGTCAGAGTTCTTCAATTAGAAAGAGACTTATCATTGTCATATTCTCATCATGGATGACATAATCACCTGGAACTGTTTATTGCAAGTCGGTGCCAAATTCACACCGAGATACAGCGGCTTTTAGGAATGGCTATTGAACTCAATAAATCATGACAGCCCCAGTGTTGAACGCTACTCAAACAACCAATCCACACATTTGGATCTTTTATTTCAGTTAAGTCAATCACTATAGTAAATACACTGTTTATTCAAAATAAATTATGCATTAAAACAAAACCCTCCATCAGAATAGTTTGATTTTGGTTAATTGAATTATATCGGCAACAAGGAATTTGATGACAATTCAATATAATATTCAGTATGTTAACTTAAAATGCTGCATTTAAATTTTGCATTTGATGATTTCAGATAAATTCTACAGTTATACAGTCATTTACATAGAGTCTCTGAAAATGAAATGCTGGTTAAGAATGGATCCTCAAATATGGTTTATTTCAAAACGAGATTAATAGCTGTAATAATCTCCCCAACTGTGTACTTAGATTAATACACACAACCATTACTGTTTGCAAAGTATTGCTTATTGAATGTAAAAACATTTGTAATTTACAAATAAGTAGGAGTAGACTAAGGAGATAGCAGGCAGTATTGTTTATAGTTTCAACAACCGGCTATAACTCCTCTAGTCTGAAAGGTCACAGATTAAGAAAAAAGAATAGGCCTATAAAGCAATAATACATGAATAAATCATAACTTACTGCAAATAAATTAACCATTTACCAAATATGCTTTCATTCTGAGTATTGTGGCACCATGATACGAGCCTGATCTGAGTGATGTGTTCAGTCCTATTCAAGCAGGATTTTCAATTTAAGCAGAATTTAAAGTCACTGTGATGCGCCGGTCGCGAAGTGTGGGGACAGTTCACGCATTACTAGTCACTGTTTCTCCGTAACGTTGGTGTGGACGTTCAGTTCGTGCACTACACAATTTCAGAGGTGTGCGAAATGCGACAAATCGCCCTTTGAGCCCTGCGTGAGGGCTGCCATGGCATCGTTTTGGTTGGGACCGGCACGCGCAGGTCACACACGACTACAGATTAGGCTTTAACTGCTCATTTTTGGCCCATTCTTGCCATCCACCCGGGTAATGCAGAACGCTGAAATGATGAAAGATAAGACGTTAGTCAAGTTAGAAGTTAATCAACATCTTCTTACCATAAGAGGTTATCAGAGTTACTAGTGTTTTATTGAATTCACATTTTTTATTTTATTGAATACAATCAGACTGTACCTGACAATACCTGATTGTATTCCAATAAAGCTGGCATTTGACTTTGGGCAATTATGTCATAAACATGTGGTGAGCTGCACTCACTCTTTGTATCCCAGCAGCACGGCAGTGTCCAGCGCCTTCTTGCTCCTATTTCCGGCCAGGCAGGAGAAGACGATCTTATCAGCCGGCTGAGGCATATCGCCACCATACTTCTCCTTAAAGTCTTCAGGGTTAAGTTGGAGAGCGGCATCCACTTGGGCCACTGTGGAGTACAAGGACATAAACAAACCTTAAGCACTTCTACACACGTAGTGTACTTTATGTTGATCCAAGACATGTAAATGACAGTGTCGTGGTAATCACCAACTTGTAGACAGAACCTACACACACAAAGTGTCTAGGTGTGAGATAATTGAAGCGTCGTTAATTGGTTTGATAATTAAAATGCACTCACGGGGAACGTTGATGGATCCCGGGATGGTGCCGTACTCCCGCAGCTCCCACGGCTCCCGGACGTCGATGACCACGGCGGTCCGACCGGCGAGATCCTGTTTGAGTTGGTCGTAGGTCACGTCTGTGTTTGGCGTTGAGCTGAAATTGCGTAGGGACCATTGCGTAGGCAGCACACCTGGGGTTAAACACACCAAGCGTTGTCAGTGAAATATGTTTAAAAAAAACGACCACAGCGGCGGGCCGATCGCAGACGAGTGACCCTTAGTAACCTTAGCGGACCTCGAGTTCCTGGACATGCAATAGTTACCTGGAGAAGAGACACCAGCAGTAAGGCGCGGAGCCAGTGGTCGTCTGGAGACACAGGCAACACGAAGGCCATGGCTGTTCAACAGCAACAACACCCGCGGAACGACACCCGCGTGTCTCCAGCAAACACTAAGAGCCATGAAGTCACTTCCAAGTACTATTTATGTATAAATGTGCTCCGAGGCTATACAGACACTGGCACCGCTGTAATGTTGCACTGGATCGGGCGTCACACACAGCACCCAATGCGCATGCGTTGGACTACGGGTTACGTCGAAGGGCAAACGACTTCAAACGACTCCGTGTGAAGCCGCAGAGGATCTCTGACGGAGACATGTGTTACATATGTTACATGTGTTACATTAGTGGATGCGTTTGGAAAAACCCTTCAGTTGATTTGGTCTCTGTCATTAGGCTATAAACAGTTGGTTTCGACATTAAAACGACGTAAAAATGTGTAGTCGCGCAAACAGTATTTAAAAGACGACGCTGCCTTTTTTTTGGAAATCAGAATAGTGGATAAATATACAATTTAATATATATATATTTTTATTAATTAAAATTAATTTTCGCGTTACAAGCCACGCGGGCCACCGTAGTGCGTCACATGTTGACAGTTTGGCCCACGTGACAGCGGAACAGTGTTGTAAAGTCGACACCCGCCGAGCAGACGGGCAAATAACATCGCTTTTTTTGTTAGAAAACCGTCTGAATACACCATCTGAATGCCGGGATGTTAATGTTCAACACCTGATAAACGCAGTTGTTTGTCTCCGGCGAGCTGTTAGCTGGCGTGTTGCTATTAGCAAGGAAGTGTTGTGGGAACTAAATCATTATTTCGTATTGGCCCATAAGTCACAGCAGAAGTAAAGCGGTGAGTCGACGCCGAGGAGTATCAATGAGAAGTGCTTTCTATTGAACATGTGATGTTGACAGTCAATGCCCGGCCACTTTCCTTAAGTTAATGCGGCTGATTTGAGGCCTTTCCTTGTATCCTGTGCCCTGGGTCCTATGTCCTCCTAGCTTCAGTAGACCACTTCCACCCTTGATCCCTTCCCACCGTTTCACCCGTTTGCTGCACGTCACCCACAATGATGTTGGGCTGAATTAAACTTACATTTAACTTTACCAGACCCATTGCGCTGTTTCTGAAGGCTTGTTGAGTTGTGTGCCGATGCCGGTTCTCGGTTGTGGTGTTTTAGGTGTAGAATGACATAGCATGCATACGTCCTCCTATGCACAGCTCCAGATGCGGCTGAAGGACCCGTTCTCCCTGAAAGCCGCCGACATGACCAAGCGGACCAGTAGACCCAGGAAGCCTCGGGACGAGGAGTCATCGGATGAAGTCAGCGGTATGGGCAACAGACGTGTGTGTGTGTGTGTGTGTGTGTGTGTGTGTGTGTGTGTGTGTGTGTGTGTGTGTGTGTGTGTGTGTGTGTGTGTGTGTGTGTGTGTGGTGTGACTCTAATTTTGGCATATTGACTGGTTCCTATAACACCCTTGTCAGCATAACATAATGGAAAATAAACTGTCACGATACTGCCATGTCTTTAGTGTAACTTATTTTCCACCCTATTGCATTTAGGACTAATTTGCTTCTAAAACTTGGACGTTAAATATATTAATTTACTTAATAGGTTAATGAATTACTATTTGTAACAGGAATTCTGCTAACGAACATACCTGTTCGGTTTATGTCTGTGGTTACCGTCAGCATACAGGTTGCCTTATTTGCCTTTCACCACCTTGAAGCACCGTTTGAGTTCCTTTTTCACCTGATTAGTGCCGAACATTACGACCATAGGTCATTGCGGGACCCTTCTGTACTAAGTACTTTGGCTTGCCTTGTGACGAAAGTACATTGCAAAGTGCAATGTACTCTTTTTAGGTTGCAAAGTGTCGATGTAGGTGTGAGAGTGTAGATGCTCATCATTGTAAATTAACATGATCCTTAGGTTTGACCTGCCAGCATGTGAGCAAGGCAGTAGATCTGAGCTCAGTGAAGAAGATGGTGAGCACCAGCCTGTGGTCAGTGTGCTCCGACTGCCTCAGGGAGAGAGCCATGATCGATGGGGAGCCTACATGTTCCCATGACATCCTGGTCTGTCTCAAGTGTGGATTTCAGGTAAAATGGGGTGCTCCTTAAAGTATTATATGAATTAGTACAATTATGTCTAGGTATGAAATGACTAAATGGAATATGAATGCAATTTTGTTTTGCTTGCAATGCACAACACACGTTGTAGTAGATATTTTTTCCATACTTTTGTTTTACGTTTATTATTCTTTCAGGGCTGTAACCAGTCAGAGACCCAGCACTCTGTCAAGCATCACCAGGCTCTCCACTCTGAGTCCCACTGCATCACCATCAGTCTGAGCACCTGGAAGGCCTGGTAAGAAGAAGCCTGGCTGAAACTTGATGTGAAAGTGGTAGATTTTAGGGTTTTAGATTCTTGACCGATGCAGATATTCTTACACTACTATAGGCCGATACTGATATTGGTGATTATTTCCACATACAAACACACCTTCATGGACAGAAAATAATGTTTTACTATATTTTTATGAAATGGCACCAAAAATCATAATTAATGTTGACAATTTTCAAGGCATCTACCGATATTAAACATTTGGGCCAATATCTTGGTGCATCTCTAGTCAATTTCAAACTAACCATTTAATTTAAAGAAAGTGGTATTCTTTCAACTATGAAATCAACAATGTTTGTGTATAAACATTCAAATGTGTTCATGTCTACAAGGACCAGTGGCTGAAATCTGGGTGTGCAAAGCAATATCTTACGCACATTAATAAAGTCCCCACATGATAAATGGCAAACAAGGTAACCTTTAATTGAACCTGCCTTGAAGACATTTTCTTTTCATTCTCAGCCCACTGGTATATTTTCCTTTTCCACTTTTTTTGTCTCCTGAGTGCAAAAGTAGATAATGCAGGTTTAATCTCTGAAAGTCCCCTTTGTGTTTGACTAATGACAACCTCACTGGCTTTGTTTGGGGCTTCCTCATTTACACAGGTGTTTTGAATGTAATGAAGAGCTCTCCACTCACTGTAACAAGAAAGCATTGACTCAGACCCTGGACTTTCTACAAAAGCACTCTGCCAAGGCAACATCAGGTATGTGCTTTGCTTTTTGGTGGTTCACACACACAATACATTTTGTAGGCAAACCCATCCACAAGTTAAGGGAAGTATTTTCAAATATTACACCATCAAATCGGACAAAGTATAATTTACAATTTGGATGGGTATCTTTCAATTTTCACTACATGTATTTATGAACATGAAAGCAACATATAGGCTGAAATACACTGTGTACACTGAAGAAATGTGGTCTTTAGTCATAATACAACCACTGCTGTTTTAAAGATATCCCACTGACCACAGTGATTCACCATACTCCCCCTGGTGGTGACAACCATTACTCCATTTCTTTCCACTTGTGGCTGCTAATGTTGACACTCTCATTGAGACATCTCATGTGTGTATTGTGTGAGACTATTGTGTTATATGTAAACTGTTATATGTTATATGTCTCTTGTTGTCCTGATGTACAATGAAAGGATGTGTTGTATGCATTGAGAATGAACATATTTGTTCATTCGTTGCCATATAATAGGCTTGTTGGTGGGTACATTTAAGATGTGTTCCTCCTCTTGGCTCTAATGGTTCAACATTCACAACAGGCTTTCCATTCATGTTTTGTTGGACCGAATGCTTTTACAGTATCACCACAAGAGAAAAGCTACTTAAAAGACAGCTCAGAACTGAATAATGAAGTCAATTTATACAGGCCTAGCCTGTATTTTGCATGTTTCATCTCCCTATGCAGCTGTATTGACAGTAGCCTGGCTGCTTTACAATTTGTGCCTCGCATTCACCCATCGACGGCGGTGTCAACCATGCAAGGTTAACAGCCAGCTCGTCGGGGGCAGTTGGGGTTAGGTGTCTTGCTCAGGTACGCCTTGACAATTGGCTAGGAGGAGCCGGGGATCGAACCAACAACCTTCCGGTTACCAGACAACTGCTCTACCTCCTGAGCCACTGCCACCCCAACTTACTTCCAGCCTTGCAGCCTCTAACCTTATCTAGCCACCTGAACCCCTCTACCCCATCCCACCCAGTCAGCTAACAGATGCCTGCGGCCACCGCTGCCCCTCCACCCCAAAGCCCTACTCTCTCCTGCCCGCTTGTTGACACCCCATGTCCTCCTGGTCTATGCTGGCATGTCACGTCCCCTCCCCTCAGGTCTGAAAATGGTGCTTGATCTGCATAATGCTGTCTTTTCCCTGGATGGAAACAGAAACGGTGTGCTGTTCATCCCAGGCCTGCCCTGGTCCCGGTCACCTACAGCACAGCCAGGCTGTAGGCTGCAGAGTAGCCGTGAACCCCCCCCCCCTCTCCCCTCTCTCTCCGCATGGCTGCACACATTAGAGGAATTAGGCGCCTGAGCGCGGCGCTTCCCGCCTGGGTTCCCTAAAGAACGAGAGCAGCTGTGGCAGGGATCGGCCACGCTGCTCTGTAGCTTTGCGTCTCGATCTGTCCTTCCATCTCTGTCTGCGTTCCCCCTTCCCTCCCTCTCTCTCTCTCTCTCTCTCCTCTCCGTCCATCTCTCTGTTCCTGTGGTGGCTCACCACCCCTGGGCCTGTGTGCTGCACCTGTGGGAGCTCCGGTTTCTCAACAAGTTGAAGGGACTGGAGACTTAACAGCTGGAGTAGGCTGACATGCACGTCACACGCACGCGCACGCACGCGCACACACACACGCACGCGCACGCACGCGCACACACACACGCACGCGCACACACACACGCATACGCATACGCATGCACACACAGAGGCGCAGGCACATATGTATGTATGTCTGTGAAAAGAACATGAGCAAGGCAAAATGCTTTATTGATTCTGGACAGTGAGTTTGACAGTGAATTAATTGCTTTGATACTTTTTAATATTTTTTATAAATAGTTTAGCTGTTTTTATTCCATTTCCCAGAGGAATTTACATTCTTTCTTTGTAACTGGCCAATAGATTGGTGTTAAGTTGGGAGCTCCAATAGGAGAATTTACACTCTACACTTTTACACAAACATAAATATATTTTTCCACCCATGTGCTTCCATTTGAGTCCTCCCGGACCTTGCCCCTGTTGACACTCTGAAGGTTGGGCAGCCAGAGAATGCGTTGCTCAATGGGTTAAGTCTGTTGGCTTAGCTGGTCACTGTCCACACCATACACTGTTTACCACTTAAACTGACCTGTCACCTTTCCTGCTGTTTGATTATACCGTACCGGCTGGCCGATTGGGTGAAAAAGCGGCTGAGTATTGTCGTAGCAAAATGGACCTTCGCCGTTGAGACGCTTGAGAAATTGCATTTCCTGCTGAAGGCCGGGTCTGAGCTCCACGTCGTTGTTGTGCTGTCGATTTTTCTTTTCTTCCACTCTCTGCTCTCCTTTTTTTCCCCAAGCACAAAGAAACCACGGCAGGGAATTTATCAGAATCCATAATAGTTTGGCCCAACAACAGCTTAGGGAAGAAAGAAAACCTATTTACTATGCTCTGTAACCATCAAGGCCTTCAGCTCAAGTACCACCAGAGTCCCAGTAGAAAGTGAATTGTCCTCTGGGAGCCAGGCTCCAGCGTGTAACACAGCTGGGTTTTTGTTGAACAAATTAAAGCATCGGGTCTGAATAGGCATCTGGCTTGTTGGTCCTCTGCCAATTTCCCTACCTGGTTACTGTTAAAGGCTCTCATCCTTCCCATTTCTTTCTTCTTTGTAGAGGGTCTACATTATAATAGGGCCATGTTTTCTGGTTTACTACAACAGCCGCTGAAGGTTGTTTGGAGTACCGCATTCTGGACAGTGAGTTTGACAGTGAATTAATTGCTTTGATACTTTTTAATATTTTTTATAAATCATTTAGCTGTTTTTATTCCATTTCCCAGAGGAATTTACATTCTTTCTTTGTAACTGGCCAATAGATTGGTGTTAAGTTGATGGGAGCTCCAATAGGAGAAATTACACTCTACACTTACATTTACACAAATATAAATATATTTTTTCACATCGATCTGGCAGTACACACACTCAAAGTCTTAATGTTTTTAACAAAAAAAAATCATAAATAATAAGAAATAAATAATTACATCTTTGTTTGGTTTTGTGCTAAGCTGTGGTGATTGTACCTGTATTATTTATTGAAGGTAGTTTAAACATTTTCTTTTCAAGGTAATAAGATCGTTTTTTTCGTGGATTTTTTTTCTCATTAACAAAAGTATGTCTCCTTTCCCCTGGCTCCCATCCTTTTCTGATATCTCTCTCCTTGAAGCAGTTCATATATTTTGTAATGTTAGATATTCAAAAAAAGTCTTTTTTGCAGGGCTCAGCTAAGATAAACTATGTTTTTATTATAATAATAATAGTAACAATAACAATTGTTGTTGTTGTTGTTGTTGTTGTTATTCTTATTATTATATTATTCCTATTAATATTGTTATTCTTATTGTTTTCTTATATATGTATTGGACTTTACCATCCTGATTGGTGGCTATATGATATGTAACATGTGGGTTAGTGTAGGGCCCTGTAATGGTTTTAGATTGTATATTTTGTGGTATGGAATGGTCCACATGTATATAGCGCCTTCTGAGTCACTAAGGCACACCGCTGTAGGTGTTGTGGCCGTCATTCGCCACCCAGCGTCTCGGAAGCAGTGAAGGGGGTTAAGTGTCTTGCTCAAGGACACTTCAGCCTTGCCAAACCTTACACTGTTATATATTTCACTATGATAACGCACATTAACGAAGTGTACGGACTTGTATGAATCTTGAAACATTGCCTATGATGAATGCACTAATAAATTCCTCACCTAGCTCGTCCTAGTTGTCGTACCAGAGGGTCGGCTGTCAGCAGGGCCTATTTGTCAGTCACTAAGAAGCTTGTCCCCTGGTGGTGCTTTCACAGAGGTAATCAAGGGTGAATTCGCCTTTATCCCCACCACCGCACACAGAAGTAGGCCAGTTAGTGGGCAGTGGGGAGCTCTGTGCAGCCTTGCGTGTGCGTACGTGCACGCGAGGGTCCGTGCACGCCCAGTGCATGTGCATCCGCAGTGCCGCGGCACTGGGAATCTCTTGGCCTCAGATGGCAGGGGAACAGGCTATTCATGCCCCGCAGTCACAACAAATTAACAAATTATTAAGACATCCTTGGCCTTCCTCTTCACTGCATGCTCTGTGCTGCTTGAGGGGAGCTGGCCTTGGCTCTCCACACTGCTGCACTGCAAATGAGCATGAGGACATCATGCACCTTCCACTGCCACACCAACTGACTCTCAGCTCCACTGGGGAGCGTGTCAAAAGTACACACTTTTGACAAGAGCAAAAGTAATTTTAAAGGGATTATTATTATTATTATTATTTTCTTTTTTAAATATCTTTTTTTATTATTATCCATCTTGTATATCAAAGTAA
>OMNR01057584.1:0-10801 GCA_900303205.1 Mora moro
CAAAATGCACCCGCATACCTCCAAAAACCTCTTGGTCACGTTCTGAACTCGCTGCGCTTGTACAAAAGCATCTGTTGTTTTTATAGTGGGGACCGCAATTAGGATAATGAGGCCAAAAGGGTTAAGCATTAGCCAAAAAAGCATGGCTAGGCAAGAACAAGCTCCATTTGTCCTCCAGTGGGCCCACGCCAGGGGCTGGTACTCCTGGCCAGCACCTCTGATCACTCTACTCCTCTGGACAAACACTCCACTTTGAAGCACAGGAGCAAGGAACAATAACACCAAGATGCTAACATTACACTGTGTGGAAATAAACCCCCCTCCCCAAGCCTGGGAAACGCCTGAAACCACTGTTGTTCTGTTATCTATGATGTTTTATGTTTTGTTTAAGTTTTTCTGTATTCCATTTGCTGCAAGTGCCCTTATAATGTAATTTTGTTAAAAAAAAAATAACATGGCTAAAAAAAACGTATATATTATACTTACATTTCAAGACATTCCAGTTATGGATATATCATGTGTTCTCATTTGAAGTTTAGAGCAAGTTTAGACTGATGCAATTGCAACTGGTACGTGTGCATGTTCACTCAAGTCGCTTTGGATAAAAGCGTCTGCTAAACGCCCTAAATGTAATGTAAATACAAGGTGGCCATAAGGGCATAAACTAGCCTAATATTCAACAGGGGGCTTTTTGCACGTGTGATTTGCATGGCGTTCTCCAAAGGACGTAAAAAAACGAGAAGACCCCAGTGGGAAAAAGCGCATTGTGGTCTCCGTGCCACTTGCCATTCACAATCAGTGGAATTTAAACCCAAAACGCAGTGGGGAAGGGGGAAGGGAAACAAGACGCTTTTCGCCTGTTTCCAACGGCACTTGTGATTAACAAAATGATCTCCAGGCAATCAAAATGTTCGCCATTTGTTTTTAATTGACATTGCGTCGTTTCTAAAAATATACACACATATGTCGTTTGGGATGAATACAAATTGCTCGGGGAACGGCACACTTGAACGGTGTGTGTGTGTGTATGGAGAGCAGCAGCAGCAGCAGCCCAATTGAAACCAAGTGCATATTCAAGGGGAAAAAACAAATGAATACCATTTGAAACAGACGTAAAAAACATCTCCACCAGTCCTGCCAGAGGTTGACAATTATAAAAGCAACTCCACATAATAGCACCACATTTAGTTTGATGATTAACCACGCGTTAGCAAAACAAAAAAAATAAACGACACCTTGCTAACGCGTGATGGTGTACGGCAATTAAAACACAACTTGCTGGGCTGAAATACAGAGCCACAACTTACAGTTCGTAACAAAAAACACACACCCCACTCGGTGAGAGCAAAGTAAAGCACCTCTTTCCACTCTTACAAATGGTAGACAATAGCAAACTACACTACAAGAAAGTAAACGACCGGGCTAGCTTTAGAAATCAGACGTCTCCCCCTCCCTAGTCAACCATTTAAAAAAAACTACCATTAACACTCATTTAGCACTGGGAGCCGTCCGGCGTTTACATTGTGCAGAAATGCGCAATACGGGTCGTTTTAAATTTAAATGTCACCACGAAACATGGTCAAGTACATAGCTAGAAATATGCCCCAATTCCGCAAGAACATGGAGTGCACTTGGCCAGCCGAGAGAGAGGGAGAGAGGGAGAGAGACACAGGGAGACAGAGGGAGAGAGAGGGAGAGAGAGGCTCGTCGCCTAGCGGGCGGTAGCATCGGCCACAGAGGAGAAAAAAACTGTCCGGTGTTTTAACTCAACTCAAAACACGCAGAAAACACACACACAACACACACACACACACACACACACACACACACACACACACAACGTTACCTGCAGTCCGGCCAGGACCACCAGCAGAAGCAGACCCCTTCCCTCGTGTAAGTACATGGATATCGCGTGTATTGTTTTTCTCTCCCCCCTCGAAATCAGCGGTACAAAAAACAAAATTATCCGTCTGCTTCGGTCGGATTGGAAACGTTCCCCCCGTTACGACAAAGGCAGCAGCAGCGGCAGGCAGCCTCCCCGGTCCACTTTCCACTCAGTTGTGAGGCTGGTACTGAGGCTGCTGCTTGCTGCTCGCTGCTCCCCTCCTCCCATGCAGCCCGTCAGCAAACCACCAGGCAATCTCACTGTCTCTCCCTGCCGGTCATGTTACCAATTTCACTGTACACTGGTGTTTGGTTGGTTGGTTGGTCACGTTTCAAAATGTAACGGTCAGTGGAGGAGCACGCAACGATCCTGTTTGAACGGGACGCCAAAGGATGAATATATGGTTTTAAAAATGTGAAGAGACCTATTGTTACTGCATGAAGTCGACTTTTAACAGTTTAGCATAGACATATTTGAGTTTTGACAATTACATAAACTAATGGATAGGTAAAGGTAAGGTTTGCTTTGGGGAATATATATATATATATATCCTACAAAAAGCACAACAAAAATCGATAAAAAGGTCGGCTTTTTAGTCATACATTCATTATCTAACACCAGTTAGATATTGGTCTCAAGACACTTTGGGTAAACAGCACTACAAATCTAACATCAGCTGTTATTAATTACTAATTATTTTTCATTTGTGTTTTATAAATTATTATTTTTATTTTATTGTTTTATTTTTTTAAATAAAATTAATAGAATCGAATAAATAAGTATACAGGTACATATCTGGCCATTGTAGGCATGGCCATTTGATGGGGTCCTTTAGCCACAGACAGGTAGACAGTCTGTTAATGATAACCCATTGTCTAATGTCAATTTAATAATAAAAAACGTGCCTCTCCCCGAATGACAAGTTGTTTTGTTTTAAGATAGAAATAAACCAACAAAACATGTCAAACATATTTTTTTGCTAGCTAGTTCTGTTGCGTCTTATGAACGGTCAGGTTAGGGTTAGGGTTAGGGTTTGTATAAAAATAATTGGTCTATATGGGACTCATTTTACATTTTTCTTTCCGAGAGCATCCTAATGAGTCTACTCATTCATAAATGTTCCATCCAGTATGTCATTTACAGTTTTATGCATTCATCTTCACTTAAAGTGGCAATCTTGAAGATTTCCATTTCATTCTCTTTAGCGGCACCTATGCCGATAAGCAGTAATTGCAGGTGTGTTTTTGGACCTCACTTCCCAGAGATCCAAACGTCAGTCAGTTGGCAGTTGGTTTTCTGGCAACACGAGCAGAGACCGGAAAAAAACAATATTCCGCTTCACACACAAGTGAGTTGAAGAGCGAGTCTGTTGCGTTAGCTCCGCCTACCCTCTCTGGCAGAACAACCAGACCCATGGGGAACAGCCACTGCTGGGTGATGGAAAACGCGCCACTAACTGTGCACCGCTTGTGATTTTTTTTGCGGGAATGTCGCCACCCACACCCAGTTCGTAACATTCATAATACTGCAAATGCAAGGGCTTTCATCAGTGGGCCATAGGCACAATCACCATTGTGTTACCTCATTCCGCAATGGATAAGGACTTAACAGACATTTATTTACATGAATATCTTGAAGATTATTTCTTTAAAGGTGCAATGTGTAAGATTTGGCCAACTGGGACCAATTTGGTTGAATTAGTCCTCCACACTCCAAACAAGTGGGGGGGCAGCATATTACCAGAAAGTTGTGGTATCCAGCCCTATTGTAAGCAACAAGGAAATGCACAGTCCCTCCCAAAGGTCTTTGGTCCAAACATATCTGCAACACAATACATAGACACCTTTTGACATAATGTCAAAACTGAAAATTGAAAACCAAAAATGTCTTCACATTGTGTTGATAATTGTTGTGTTTTAAACTCCACATCTAATCTTACACATTGCACCTTTAAGACTAGAATCTGTAAATAAAGCCCCCCTCCCTCATAAAATGCGTGCAATGAATAATTCCTTCACATTATCTTCTCATGTGATGAAGGCTGATGAAGATTAAATTACCTCAGAGCTGCAGACACATCCAAGGATATCTCTCTATGGGATACATTTAATCTGTGGCACACATATACATTTTAGTTTGGCATGAAAATATTTCTTCTCCCTCATCAAATAATGAACAAAGGAGTAGAAGCTTTTGGTTTGTGTCATGTAAAGCTGCTTACCGACGCCTGCAAACCAAAGCAAACTTTGTCGTCTATTGTGAATCCAGACACAAACAGGAGATACTATTATGTGTGACTTGAGGTCAAGCCTATGGGTCAAGCACACTTGGAGAGAGTGAGCTGAATCTCTTGCTGAGACTGGGCATGATGTAAGTGATTCTGCAATGCAATGGGCACATTTCATTTTGACGTTATTTTCATATTTTTGCAAATGCACTTATAGATACTTTAATGCTCACAAAAACAAAGATGAGATAAATGTGGACATCTACTCACAGAGAAAACAATGAAAAATGAAATAATTTTGAAACCAACTCAATATAAAATATTAAATCAGTTTACCTCTAAGTAATCTAAAATCGTAATAGGATTTGGATTGTTTTCTGGTGTGCTTTATTTTCAACGGGGATAACGTTTCCTCATAAATTCTTTATGTTGTTTGCTGCAAAGAGATCAAGCAGAAAGACCTGTTGATTATTCAAATCATATTCGGTGCAAATTGTTGAGTTTATGTAATCTAATCTAATTGAGAGTGGGATCAAAACGCTCTCTCTTTGATTAATGGGTTAGGACTTATCTTCCATCTGTATCGGGTCTAGGCAGGGAGGAGAGGCGTTAGAAAGAAATCCAATTATGACTTGGGGCATTCAATCAAACAATATCATGTTCCATATTTGAGGAAACCAATCTGTGCGGCCTTGCACTATGCGCACCAAGCATCTTTCCCCTCGGGCTCAATGCCTGTTTCTCTTTAAAAGTGACATGGTTGAGAACATGCAAAGGAGAACAGGGACCATACCGGCTGCTGATTGAGTATGTTTTATATAACCGGTGCTGGGCTACACACAGAGAGAGCTCAGTGCAGTCTGCTGAAAATGTATTCTTAGCAGAGTGATGTTTTCCACTGGGGTTGCTGCGGTGTGGGCCGGGAGGACTCCGTCTGAGATGCTGAGTCTCATGCGTGGAAGTGTCAGAAGGTCGGCAGCCTTTAATTCACACCTTTTATTCCTCTCACAACAGATACGGTGCGCGTCCCTGTGACACCAGGGTGCCTCCAGCAGAAAAGGAAATATGAACAAGGTCACCAACACACACACACACACACACACACACACACACTTCCTCATACTGACTTTGTATTGATAACAGTATATTGTAATGCATTGCTAAGTAAACTCCGCACGGCAACATTGTTCCGCATAGTTTAGTCTTGTGTGTTCAATGTTTTCCTTGAATGACGGCATTTGCGCACAAAATACATTCACTGTCATTTGAAAGTACCAAATGCCAGGGAAAAAATATTGACCTTGCATGGTCCGGAAAAGGCATGTATTAAATGATACCACCCGGCTGACTGCCTGACGATCACTCAGGTGATTCCTTCTCTGTAAATAAACACTGCTTGTGGTAGAGCGTCGTTCAATCACCATTACCCTATATTCTTGTCCTGCGTACGTTTCTTGCTGTAATACGTTAATAATGAGGACAACCACGGGCAAGTGCATACTTTATTTCTTTCAGTCAACGTTGACTGAATTTCATCACAGCTACTCGTCAAGCAAGTGATTTTTGAGTTGTAACACTCATTTTTTTCCCCCAGAGAATGACAGATTGATAACCACTGGAACAGTTCAAATGGACAATAGTTTTGATCTGTGCCTCTCAAGGCCTAGGTATTGCCTCTGGGTGTCTGGCATTTCAGACTGGCTCTCGGGTAGCCCTGCTTCAGCCTGTTTTTTCCACAATCCAGGAAAAAGTTCAGTGAATTGATTGTCTTTTTAGTGTTGAACCTGAGCAGACAATGCACATGGACCTAGTGATTATCTACTTGAAGAGCCTAGTTGGCCAGAGGGCCATTGTATTCAAAATCAAACTTGTGATCTGGAATTTCTCTGAAAACAAGTAGCCACAGCACTCTCTCCTCCAATGGAGTTTCATAGAGGCTCAAAATATGAATCGCAGGGCCTCTTGTGCAGTTGCTTCTCCACAATTGCAAATTACAAATCTGGTTTCAGTAACGAAAAGTGACTTGTGGATTGTTGTTTCAAAATCAACTCTGCTGGTGTGCATTCAGTCACTGTGTGTGTGGTGTTTCTGTAATTGAACAGGAAATGGGCATGGTCTCTTGGGCGTTCGAACGGAATGAATAACGAAGTTTAGTCCATTCTTTCTTAAAACTTTGGACAGCTCTTTCGGCCACTCCATTACATGCAGGGTTGAATGGCAGGGGGGAAAACCTTTTCCCTCCATCATCTCTAAGGAATGACTGAAAGTGTGTTGAAGTGAAGGAAGGCATGCCAACACCCTTGGAAGGACATTAAGGTTTCTCTAGTGGTAAATGTTTTATTCAGCTGTCATCAACGAGAGAAGAAAACATTTCCGTCGACTTTGAATGTACGTTAACAATAACCAGGTTGTACTGGTTATTGTGTTTGTAGTGTTTGTTGATGACTGCGTAGCTGTGGGCTAACGCACAACATCCCCGTGGCGCATCACCCGAACATCAGCGAACATTTGGCAGTGGTTGGTTGGTTGCAAACCACTTGTCACTTCAAAACTATTGCATATGCAGCATACAGGATATCTGCCAAAAGTTATTTTCTAGTTACCCTTTAGCATGTCTCTTCCAGTAAGCAAAGTTCAGGAAGTGAGATATGGATATATAAGATATAAGCAAAGATGCAACGTTTTACAGTTTATGTGTTGCACATATCTTGTCTTGTCTTTTCAGCTTTTCAGCTTTATCTTTTCCTGCCAGTGATGCATGCATCTGTAGTTCTGCAGCAAGTTATACAGAACATGAACAGAGAGACATTTTGAAGGCCCACATTGTGTGTGTGTGTGTGTGTGTGTGTGTGTGTGTTACAGGTTTTCTTGTGTGCGTTTTCATGTGTGTTATCATGAGCTGTTCTTCATTTAGGTCATATAAAGCGTCCTTTCTAATATCTCTACATTTGTCTAAGTATGGATGCTGGCTTTCATCTTTAATATATTTGGGCCAGTGTGCTAGGGTAAGGTGTGATGCTTTTGAGAGAACTCGGGGTAGTTTTCTGTTTTCCTCATCAGCCTGTCCATTAGTGACACATAGACTGAGTAATGGTAACTTTGACAATGCCCAACGTTGTCCAAAAGATCCATATCTCCACATTTTGGTGAATCTCATACAAATAGGTTAAAAAAAAATCACACTCAGTGTGATTTTAATTTGAATGTACGGAAGAGTATTAGGGCCAGGCATAAAAAAAAAAAAAGAGAGGAGATTTTTTTATTTATTTTGCAGAATAAAGTCGAAATACCATTTCGGCTTTATTCTCGACATTTCAACTTTATTCTCGAAATGCAAAATAAATTGAAAAAAAAATAATTTAATTTTTTTTTATGCCTGGCCCTAATACGCCGTCGTATGAATGTGTTTCTTGATTTGAATGGATATTTTTTTATTTTAGACCAACATTCATGAATACTAAGGGCTTCCTTTTTGTGTGTCCGCAGGTCCGTATGTTTCCTTTCATGGGAGATGCAGTCCTGTAGGCGAAGGCAACAGTGTGCTCTCGAAGGCTGAACATTGGAGACGTCCGCCCCGCCCCACGCTAGCTTACAGCGAGCACTTCTTGAGCGACTGGTCCCACGGGTGAAGGTCATTTCCACTTGAAATGGATCTGGAGCATCTCGTGGAGTGGCTGGAGCAACGGCAACACATTCTGAACTTTCCATTATAGTTATGGAGATCTAGAAGACACACACATTTGACATATTTGTGTGAAGTGGTGTTTGAAAAAGGGGCTGCCACCCTTTCTCTTTGGTATAAGCCTCGGGCATCTATCCTACGACGTGCAAGACACTCCATTGAACCCTGAAAGAATCGTACTTTTGCTTTGTTCACTAACTCCAGCCATAACTAACCCTAGCCCTTAGACAACAGTTTTGTTCCCCGGTTTAATCACCACTTCACCACATCATCTCCATGTGGCATTCCATGGTTGGCATGGTGACTAAGATATCATCTAAAAAGCACACCATATGGTGTACGTCTTGAAGAATCTCATCCGTTGTGTTCTGGAAGATTTCCGGAACACCACAAGACAGCTGGCGATATCTGAACATCACCCAATTTGAATTGGGGTCTATTCATAGTCAGTTAATGTTCTAGTTATGCATCCGGTGATGAACAAAAGACTGGTCTAGTTTGCTAATTTGGCACATAAGTCAGCCACATGTGTCCTTAGTCCTTTGGTACTGTGACAGAACAAGTTGCCAATGTCTCTCCGATGGGACGGGCATGTTGTCCTCTGGGTTTCCCGTTCCGCACCCCCATTTTGAAGCCTATTGCTGCACTGTGCCTATTGAACTGTTTTGAAAGTTATGTTTAGTTTTCATTGTGGAGTGCTGGCCCGGGCAGTTAGATCCTCCAACATAACCACATTAGGATGCAAGAAGACAAAACATACATACCAACATACAAACACTCACATAAAATATTTTGTGAACTTGTGGCTCGCAATCAATAGATAGGAGTCTGCCAACCCCCTTCACAGTGAAACTCTTTCTACGGCTATGTCTAGTTTTAATAGCTTGTAAAACCTGCCGATCAGCAAACAGTGTGGAAGCCTTTTCGCATGTTACGCATTTTTTTGGGGAAGTGGTTACTTTCAAATTGTATCACAGACTGTTAGTCTTAATGGCTCCGGCACTTTAAGTAGTCAGGGCTGGCTATTTAACACCATAGGGGATTTACAACACCCGTTCTATGACTGAAACCAGTATGTCATGGTGTACAATCATCATTATTCATTAATTATTGTAAAAACACATGTAAGCCTAGAACGTAATACATCTAGTGGGTGCCAGGTAAGAGTGAATCACAAAATGAAATGGTTCATGGCGCAGGGGACCCTAACAAGCTTGTCTGTATTGTGTGGAACCGTGGGCAGTGTTGGTAATTCTGAAAAGATGTGTCCCCGTATTCAGCGGACACAATGTACTTGTGAGAATAGACAGTAGGATGTCAGGCGCTGACATCGACTCGCTGGAAGTTCTGCAATCCCATCAGTTCTGCGCAGCGGCAGACCGAGGGGTATTATGGAGCAGGGAGATTTATTGTCCGGCGGCACATCATTTGAAGCAGTAAGGAAAAGTGCGCACACCGAAGAAGTGAAACTATCGTGGGGACAGTAACAGTCAAGCCACGGCGATGGGAGAGAACACCACTGGACGATGGAGACTTGCTACTCGACACACGCTTCCTACATCCTACGATTAGCCAAATGATCCCAGGACTATGTCCTGTTTTGCTGTTCCGAATGCTCTCATAGACCTTGGTAAAAAAAAGGCCTTCCGCTGCCCTTTCTCTTTGGAATTTGATTCACGATGAGCTCAAAATTACAGGATGGGTTCCCTTTAATGTTTTTATGCGTTGTGCGTTATTCATGTTCATGAATACAAGTTTTAATTTAAATTTTCAATTTTTATTCATTAAGGACTTAGAATTGGCCTTAATAGCCTGTAAATGCTTTTAGTATGGACTCTCCTGGTGAAGCTCTTTGTTTCGGATTGTTATACTCTCCGGAAAAAAACCTCTCCGATAGCCAAAATTGTTTTATCCTGGTAAAATAAAGGTACAATAAATACAAATAAATGATTCTCATTGCGTGCGTTTCCTCCCACTGTACCCAAGTCCATGCACTCTGTCCAGAGAGAACAACAACAACAGCAATGACACCAACTTGATGCTGATGGGTTCCCATTGGGCTGTGGCAAACTTGCTGGAGGAGAAAATATAGAAAATGCTTCATATTCAAAATGCCGTGGAACACAGCCCATTATGCAGGGATCTCTAGAGATCTGTAGAGATCTCTTGGGGATATTTTACCCCCAGTCGGAGCACTTGGGCCTTTGGGTCTGGCTTGTTGTGAGTGGTATTTTTGCTGTAGGACACTCTCAGGATATCATGGGAGTATCAAGAGTTGTACTCATATCAAGATAGTTGGCCTCTGGGCCCCTTTTGTAAATGGAAATGAGGGGTGACACAATAAGGAGACCAGTAGGATTTGGACTAAATACAATTATTGGTAAACATGATTAAGGTGTACTTTGCTGCCACCCCCTGCCTGGGATTTAAGGACAAAACAGTTAGCCAGAGTGGTTTGACTTTTATGGGAGACCTGGTTCTAAACCACTCACCTCCATGGCATTTGGCATGTATTACCAAATTACCTCTCTTGTCACATCGTTCAAGCACATGGAGGATTTGAGTTGACTTTCTGTCTTGTAAAGCTGTTACTGTTTGTAAAGATGGTAGCACACCAGTCGGGAAGTCTAGCAGAGGCAAAAGGTGTAGTTTCAAGCACCTTAAAAGCCTGGATGTGTGGGTCTGTGTTCTGGGATTAAAAATAGTTTTGGATGGAAAAGATAATGGGTAGAACTGAGTGGCACTCCGGGACTTTTTAACAGTGTTTTGACGTGAGCAGCAGGCGTTGGATAGGATGACTTCAAATTGCCTGTTTTGGCGGACATGTCCAATGCGTGACCCCTTTACTGTGGCCACGGTGGACTTACTCTCCCAATCTAATTGTTTAACTGCCAAATGCCACTGCACTTCCCCACAGTGTCCCCAGCGTTTTTGCATACACATGGATAGGACTAACAGCCTTGCGCATGTTATGTGTGTAAGTGTAACTGTGAATTGCCGCTCTGTT
>OMNR01057585.1:0-13397 GCA_900303205.1 Mora moro
GAGAGACAGCCAAGTCAATCCAGAAGGTTGACTCGAAACATAGCAACGTTTTTCCAACATTTCAGAGGTAGCCTATATTCTCCTTTTGGGAAATCCAGGAATTGAAATGAAAAAAATGTAAATAAAAATACAATCCAAAACAGTTTGCAAAATTAGAAACCAAGCACAACACAACAACACATTGTTATTCAACTCGGGGGTTACATTCTTAAACAAGACTCGTTGAAATGTAAATAAACTACAAAACACAATTGAAAATCCGCACCTATCCAGAAGGGTTTCCTCCCGCTGAAGTCCCACAGCCAGTCCATCTGGGCTTTAGACTGGACGCTGGCCAGGTGGCCTTGATACCTGGAACCACACAGAGAACTGCGTTCATACTGAGATCCACAATAGTTGCTCCAATTCAAATTGTGTTGTTTGAAAGATGTCATCTATATCCCTCTCATTTCTCATATCACTGCATTGGGTGTTTTGGTCTTCATTTTCACACATTTAGCTCCCCGTGTATGACTATATACAATGCAATATAAAAACTTAACTACAGGCATTTGTGTAATTAAAATAAACTAAATGCCCTTTATTAAATCACTTTCACAATCAATGAACGATTACATTGATACAATTTAAATACAACTGTAAAATGTTACATTTAAACATTAGTGACATTTTCAAAGTTGCCAATTCCTCATTTGTGCTTTAGGCGACAAGGCACTACTGCTACTTCTTCTTCCTGACCTCTCCTTGCAGGCTCGGCTAGCGGTGCTCCACGTAGCTTTGCGTTCGGGGCTCAGGACGTAGCAGGAGCCGCTCTGAAAGACCCAGCCTTGAGGGCAGGTCTGGCCGGCCACCATCTTTGCCCGTCGAGAAATATAAAACATAAATAATAATAATAATAATAATAATAATAATAATAATAATAATAATAATAATAATAATAATAAAAACAAACGCATGATTCCTGTCGCGACGGTCTCGAGACTCAGCAGGGAGTCGCCATTATTGACCTTGTTTTGTTAAGCTGTAGAATAGCGGTCTCCGAAATAATTGATTATAATAATTATTATGCCTATCAGCAAAATGGCAAGTTTTAAAGAGACTTCATACCTTGTCAGTAGGCGCCCAGGGTCTCCAGGCCACGCCGTCACAGTGGAGCAGCTGACTGGTGGTGTGGTTAAAATGGAGGAGGCCCATCAGCTCTGGGACACACGCTTTGGCAGCCGGCTTGGCCACTGGGACCTGTGGACATGAATACAGTTGGGAGCAGTTAGCAGTTAGCTTGTGACAAACGTAGGTATTAATTCAGCCAGGCAAATTTTATATGTGCATTCTTTTTTTGTGTTATTCTTGTCACGGTTCCAGCTCCGTTCCCAGGCTTTCCCTTTGTTTTCTCCTCCCCTGTCTGTTCTATGTTTATTTTCTATGTTGTCTCGTGTGTGTGTGTGGGTGTGGCTCCCTCTCCCAGTCCTGCCCCCCCTCCCACACCTGTCTCCAATCTACTCGTCACCCTTCAGTATTTCAACCCCGGATCTTCAACCACTCGTCGCCAGATTGTTAATTGTCTTTCATGGTTTCCCAGTGTTACGAGTATCTCCGACTTCGCCGTTTCCGACCCCTGCCTGCCTTCCGACGACCTCTCCTGCCTTCTCTGATCCTGTTCCGCCCAATAAACTCTCGTTCCTTACTGATTGCGTTGTGGTCTGCAAACTGGGTCCTGTCTAACCGCACCCGTGACAATTCTTATTTGTTATAATTTTACAAACTATACTACATTTTAGAATATGAAATATACACTTAAACATAGTTTGAATTATTTTGTTTACTAATTAAAAAATGATTTGGAGGATGAAAGAAACCAACTGGAAACAACCTGGATTGATTAATTGAACCAGTATTTCAGAAATAAAAAAATGAAAACCTCTCACCTGTGCTTTGACCAATTTCGGAGTTGTTCTGGCGCTGGAAACTTTCCTGTGAGGCGCTAGCTTAGATGTGTGTAGCACAGCGGACGACACCTGCATCTGCTGCTGCTGCTGCTGCTGTGGCCCCCTGCTCACCACCCGGACACTAGCCTTCCTCCCCTTCCTGGACGGGGACGCCTCGTCCTCCACTTGAACGCTCATGACGCCGTGGTACTGCAGGCGTGACGGAAAAACCTCGTTAGGGAGATCACACCCCACCCAACGCTAGCTAGTGCAGCGCATTAGCGGCCGGCCGGCGACCAGACGGAAAGAGCTCACCGTATACACAACGTCAGTCCCGTTGTGGTAAACAGACGACGGTTTGATCTGGAAAAGGAGAACGAAAAATGCTAACAAAAGTGTACACTACATATGTTCATGAGGTATAATTAAAAGTACAAGATAGGCAGTTCATTGGTTAGATACATAGTAGTAAATAGTACAAATCTATTTTCAACAAACTCAACTCAAAACTCAACACTCCAATTTCCCAACACTGCATTTAACAGCATCAACTGCCATTAAATTGTTTTCCAAGTCAGTTTTCCTTCCTAAACTGAATTAAGTCCTAAACTGAATTAAGTCTGAAACAGTCCCTCCATTCAACAAAACTTTTTGCCCCGTCTATGAAGTCATTTAGCAAATTAGACAAAGCATGTTTTTCAAGCAATGAATTGAAAAACAACGTACCGTCTTTGGGTTGCCCCTGGCCCTGAGTGTCTTCTTGGAGGGCTCGGCCTCGGAGGTGGGGAGGGCGTCGCCGCGGGGCCAGATGATTCTGGACTCGCTGCCCAGAGGGAGCTTCTCTACGTGGATGGAGCCGTGCTCGCGGTAGCCCTCCGTCTCCACCTCCTCTCCCCCCAGGACGGGATCCCTGTCACGGCCCGGCTCCCCCCTGCATCCTCCTGGGGATCATTCCACGGACGTGTTAGCATTGGCTTTTTGTGAATGAAGAAATTGTTTTTTGTTGTACTTGTTGTCCATCAATGTGTATCAATATTATGAAGTTTACACACTAATCTTTGTAACTTTTTAACAAAACGTATTCAACTTTTAAAGCCACTTTTCACATCTCACCCCGTGCAGCGTCTCTGAGGGTCACCATGGCTGAGGTGAGCCCCCCCAGCACGGCTCCTTCGGGGGTCTCCAGGGTGACCTTGAAGGTCTCCTCTGCCTCCTCAAGGTCATCTGCTACCATTACACTGGTCCAGCTCCTCTTCAACACACCTCCACGGAGGACAACACGTCCACCATATTGTTAATCTTGAATTTCACCCAGAATCACTTTATATCATATCATTCATCTTCTTTCTTCTTCTGACCATTTTTTAAGGAGGTTTTGTGTGTCACTACAATACCCACAATCCCCCTCAGACTCTTTTCTCATACCTGGATCAAACTGAATGAGGGAGGAAGCACTCGGGAGGAAGTCTTTCCCGGCTGTTGCAGTGATCTCTTGAACCTAGAGTTAAAAACAAGACAAAGATGGTGAAAATGTGTTACTTTAAGTCTACACTCAAAACAGTAGAAGCCAGAGGTGGAACTAGGAGGTTGAGGAAGTAAAAGTCCTCCCCAGTAAAAATACAGCTCACTCATTGCAGGAATTGAGTAAAATAACATTGAGGGAGGGCTTTTATTTTCTTAAGATGGAACGGTCCACCACTGCCAGAGGCTAAGCAACATTTATGAGAACAAAGAATTCTCTTGAAATAAGAGCATAGTTTATCAATCTGTGACAACAAACCCTGTTTGGTAAACTGCAACCATGAATGATTCTGAATCAGTCTGTGCAAACATTAGAAAACTACACACTGTTGAATAGATTTGTGTGCATTGTGTCATTTTCATTCCAAATGAATACATTTCCCACCATGCATTTCTTTCATTGCAGATGTTGATTTTTACTAGAGGTGCCTATTATGTGTTCTGTATTACGTCATCATGTCTTATCATAGCGTACCTTACCTTCACAGTGACATACGAGGACTCTGCGAGGTTCCCCTTGCGAGTGACCTCCAGTGAGACGGCTCCTTGGTCCTCACACACCGAGTACTGGGACTGAGACAGCTCCACGCTGGACCACTGCAGCTCCAGTCTTGGGGACACACAGGAAGGAACATGTGTTCATTTAAAGGGGCACCCGTCACGCTCGGCTATTGGCCAACATAAGAGAGGACCACGTCGCACGCGTCGTGGTCAAACTCACGTGTGGGAAGGCCCGACGTTCCCCAAGGGGTCGGACACCTTGAACTCCAGGCTGTCGGACAGAGACTCCACGGCGGTGTTGATGACGTACACGATGGTTCTCCTGTTCAGGTCCGTCTGGGAGAAGCAGTGCTCAACAAAATCCCCTGGAGGTCAGACATAAGATGCGGTTCTTTATTCATCCCGGAGGGGAGGAGCATACAGAGTTGTTTTATTTTATGCCACTGCATCACAACGTTTGGATCTATTTGTTTGTGAATCCATTTGACACCAAAGTGGTCATTGGACTAATGCCTGAACCCTAAGCCCTCACACAGGCAAACAGCAAAACTCCCAGTACAACAGGGGGCAAGTACATAGAAATAGAAATGAGAGCAAAGTAGTTCCAAAGATATATGTTCATACATATATAGCAAAAGTGGAAATTAAATTAAATGTAACAAAAAAAAAATACTAATATAAATAAAAATATATAAATATGAATAAAAATATATAAATATTTAAACAAATAAAATACAAATAAAATACTACTACTACTACAATAACAACACAAGCTGCCAAATATTGACCCATAAAATAAGACCAAACCGCTAGCTCCCCATTACCCTTGGTGGTGTTCTCCAGGTATCCGAAGTAGAGCGGGCGCACCACGCAGAAGCGCACCTCCTCGTCTCGGGACTGGCTGTCCTGCGCCCGCAGCTCCCGGGAGGACAGGAAGATGCCGTAGCGACCGTCGGCTAGGAGCTCCGCCTTCCACAGGGGTTGGAGTTTCACCACCTCGGGCGCCGTGTTGTCCAGCGGTCTGACCTGGGGGAATTTACATTTAGTCGTTGTAGCAATTGACCCTCGCTACACGCCACTGAGGTGGCTTTTTTCTTTGGGCTCCTCCGACCACAGGACACAGGTGAGTGTTGTGAAGGAACCGGTTTATTGTAAGTTTGTACATGTTTGTAGGCAGAGCAGATGGTTAATGCTTGACATGAGTGTGTGAGTGTGTGTGTGTGTGTGTGGTGGTGGCTGGTTTAACCCGTGTCCCTTGATTGGCCAACGCACCACAGGTGTGCAGCCTCACCCAGCAGCCCCAGAGTCTAATCAGCCTGACTCGGGCCAGGTGAGGCTTTGTGTACAAAAGACTTGTCACTGCCTCATCAGAACTAGTTTGCACTCTCGGCCCTTCCCCCCCACCATCCTATCACTCCCATACGCAGAGATGTGTATAGATATGTACAAAGACATCTTCAGTCTGCTGTATTCTCCTTTAAAGGGGAATGCACCAATAAATGTGTAGTGGATATTTTAATTCAACTTTTTGTATTCTTTTCGATTCTTTTTTATTGGTTGGGTTTTTTATTGGTACCAAAGGGCTTCTGTGTCCATTCTCTGAAACATGTAGATGGAGATAGGATGGTGGTCTCTCAATTTAAAGGGAGACACTATCTTGGGACAACCTTGTGTTGGCGTCACCGACTCCACCTCTTGACTGCGTATCTGTTGATCAGCGTCGATGGCGTGCATGAAGCCTTGCGTGAATCTTACCTGGATGGTGAACGCCACGGGCTCCGTCTGCAGGCGTCCCTCCAGCAGGAAGCCCCGGTGCGTGCTGTCGGACGCCGTGAAGGTGAAGCGGTCGATCTGGGCCGGACCCCCGTCGTGCCTGTACGTCACCCCCAGTTCCTCCAGCTGTCTCTGGGTGAAGTTGGAGCCGAAGCCCAGCAGGGTGGTGCCGGCCAGCATCAGCCGGCCGTACCGAGGGGAGTCGTGGACCACGAAGACCAGGCCGCCGGGGGGGGTGTCCGGGTCGGACAGGGCGAGGGCCCCGGGGCCCAGGATGATGGAGGATCCCTGGGGCACCGTCAGACCCTCGTTCCGGGACAAGGCGGGCAACACGCGGTCCGTCAGCTCCACCCCCAGAGAGAAGGTGCCGTTGCGGCTCATTTTGCCGTTGCTGATGACGAATCTGACGAGAAATGTACACAAGGATTGAGCGACTGAAGGCAAATGCGGTCACTATTAATTTCCATTAGTCAATAATTATTATACCACAGCGTTGTTGAATACTTGGTTCCCGTCTTACTGAAAAGAGTCCGTGGGGTCGCTGGCCCGGTTGTCGTGCACGTAGGCCACCAGGTTGGCCACGATGTCCATCTGGCTGAAGGTGCTGATGGAGATCCCGGGGTGGCGGATGTACTCCAGGTGGCCGTGGGCGGGCGGGGCGGTGATGATGTAGAGCAGCTCCTCGGGGCGGTCCGTGCCATCCGTGGCCAGCAGCGCGTCCGTGTTGAGGACCAGGCGGTCGCCGCGGCTCACCTTCACCGGCTTCACGAAGACCGCGATGTTCCCTGGGGAAAAGGTAGCGAGTTGAGTGGGATATGTGGTGGGGTTTATTTTCCCCATTTTGGAAATCTCTGTACACTCCTATTGGTTCTGTCCCATAACTTCCATCACATTTTGTTTATTTGTTATTCATGTATCACAAAAACAATATCTGCAATGAAATGGGAAAAAATACCTGGGCAAGCAAATGGCCTTTAAAGATGCAAAGCTTATGTAACATTATGTTATGTTTTTTTGTTGTTGATACAACATAAGATAAGATACAACTTTACTGTCTGTTTGCACAGAAATTCGTTTAGCATCGTATGCTCCCGCAATCATTAACATAAACAACATAAACGACATGAATCACAGACATAGTGTATAACATTATTATTGTATCACATGTTGTGTGATGCACAGTTTTGGGGGTAACCATCAACTCTGACCACCATGGAGATCTACGTGAGGTTATTAAAAAACCTTTTTGTGATTTGAGAGGAAATTTTGCCTCCGTAATGCCATAAACAGACACCAACGTTATGGAAAGTGAAAGTGAACTCAGCATTTCCCCTGGTGGAAGGCGCCACCATCGACCCAAAAACCCCTTTTGCTTCTCAAACACGAACAGAGACGGTTTTCCTTCTCCAAACCTTTCTCCATCTCCTTGATGGAGACGTGGAAGTGCTGGCTGGGGGCCCGGTTCTCGCCGTCCGTCAAGTGGAACACGAAGAAGTCCCGCGTGGCCGCGCCGCGGGGACCCGTGTGCAGGTAGCGCAGCAGGTTCATGTCCACCGCCTCCTGGGTGCAGTTCTGCCCGGCCCTCAGGGTCACCCGGTCCACGCCACCCTGCCCAACGCAGACGTATGGGGGGTATATCAGCACGACGATGGTCGCATTCAGAACAGAAACAAGGACTCTGGGTGCATCCATTAACAGATCAAATCATGAGGAACATTTTAAAAATAAATGAAATGAGATGGTTGTTTATTTATGTATTTTGATTAATCTATGGATGTGATGGAAAAGCGATGTTTTAATGCTCAACATATAACCACAGAACAGTCACTGACGCTAATATAAATAGAATATATGATATTAATAAGAACTCAACAGCGTTGAAGTGTTGAAGGTTGTCGTAGATTAATGACACGCGCAAAGGCTAGGATCAGGCAACGCTACGCTAACGCTAATGCTAAGGCTAACCTTGAGCTGGAGCTCTCCCTGAGCGGGAACGCTCTCGAACACGTACAGGACCTCCCCGGGGGGGGTGTCCGTGTCCTGGGCGAAGAGTGTGGCGCTGGAGATGAGCTTAGCTTCGCCTGGTTTCACTTCCAGTCCGTTGTTCCTGGTGGTCAGAGTTCATGGTTACCCCCAAAATCATGTGATACGATAATAACGTTATACACTATGTCTGTGACTCATGTGCATGTCTCTTATGTTGTTTATGCATTTATGTTAATGATCGCGGGAACATATGATGCTAAACTAATTTCTGTGCAAACAGACAGTAACGTTTTATCTTATGTTGTATCAACAACAAAAAAAACAGCTGCATTTGCTTGCCCAGGTAATTTTCCCCATTTCATTGCAGATATCACTTTGTAATACATGAATAACAAATAAAAGAAATAAAACCATCAACAGGATGGCCGTCTATAAGACAATACATAAAAAACACAACTATGAAAACATCATAAAAAGAGTCAAGACGAAGGAGATAGCTATACAGACCGGATGACCTTCGGCTCTTCGTCGTTGACCGGCATCACTCTGACCGCCACCTTCCTCTGTAGCGTGTGTTTACCGTCCGTCACCTGCATGGTGAAGCTGTCCTCCATGTTCTCAGAGTTGTCGTGAACGTACATCAGGGTCATGCCTAGACAGTGTGGAAATTCAGCACGCGTTGTTATTCACACTAAGGGCGCGTCACGTCTGATATTGATAACGGTGAGGGGAAGGAATGTAGTGCTTCCTTGCTACACGTAATTTGAAATCAGAGTCGATGTGATTGATATTGTAAAAAATCTCAGAATCCCGATTGACTAATGGGGATTCTGGGATTCAAGTTATCAATAACGAATCGATTCTGGGGATCTGTGTGATTGAGGAAAAACATTTGATGTGTTTTTTCTGTTTATGTTTCACTATATGGAGTAACAAAGGACATGACCCTCATGTTGTATCATTGTAAAGTCTTCCATCATTAATAAAACATTTTTAAATACATTTAATGTGTTTTAGTTTTACTATATGGGGCACAATAAAAGGGTTGGATTGGAAATTGGATTACCCTCTTTGCGTTGAGTGAGTGTAAAGTCATCCATGAGGGTGCTGGCCTCTCTCTTCCTGTTAGCCACCGCGGCGGCGGCGGCGCCAACGTAGTCGCTCATGATGCTACCGTGGCGAGGGGGCGTGGCCACGCTGAAGCGCAGCTCGCCCTTGGGCAAGTCCAGGTCCACGGCGTTCAGGACGGAGAAGTCCAGCTCCTTCGCGTCTCCCTCTCGCACCTGGAGGCGTCCGGTGAGAGCGGGAGACGGGCGATGTTAGTAGTTCTTATACCGCAGATGTCGGCATTATGAAACGACGTTTTGGGTAGAATTACACAGGACCTGTCCTTTAAGTGAATATTGGGTCTCCGGACTCCTTGGGGACTTGCATTTAATTAAACGTTGTTTAATTGAACCTTTTTAATTAATGTTTCAATTTAACTAGGTTAGTCACGTTGGGATTTTTCACAATTCTGTTCAAAACTGACAGCTTTCAGATCACAGCTGTGATCAACCATTGACTTGTAGGCCGTCAAAGTGACAAGCTTGACAACGTTTTTCACATGCTACAGTGTACAAAAGCATTTTCTGTCTACTATTTAGTCGTTTATCCCAAGCGACTTACAGTGATTTCAGACACACGTCATGAACCAACAGGTAAGTCAGGGCAGCGTCTTGCTCAAGGAGACCGTGTGGACGATCGGGGATTGAACCCGGGAACCTTTTCTAGGCTGGGTGTCACCCCCCCCCAGGCCTCTACCCTGATATGTATCGAGTGTCGGTTGTTCTCTTGCGCTCACGGTGATGTTTCTGGCCAGGAACTCTGGGATCTCGTCGTTGGTGGGGATGATGACGACGTGGAAGGGGACGCGGGCGGAGCTGCGTCGGCCGTCGGACACGCTCAGGACAAACTGGTCCGCCGTGGGCTCCATCCTCTGGTGTCTGGACTGCACGTAGTTCACGTGTCCGTCCAGGACATCCTTGTAGGAGAAGGAGGCTGAGGGAGCAGAGTGTGGGGAATCAGGGTTCATGGTCACGATTCGTATTGAGAGTACACTGATGGAAATGCACCTTATGACATATCACAAGTAGATGTGATACAGCATTTTATGGCCATGCATTATGTTGGGGGAAGATGTTTCCTTAAAGCACAATCCGGGTTCAAAATATTACAGGAATAAATGTGAACAAATCTTTGGGAAGATAAACATTGATATGAATTAGTACCTTCTTCATCAATCTTTGCATGAGGGACACTATGAGGCTGTAAGGAATACAGAAACCACACCGGTACCTATGCTGATGCCCATGTTGCTCTTCTCGAACCCCGGACTGGGCAGGACGTTCTCGATGTAGCCGAACTGGGGTGGCGAGACCAGGCTGATCACCAGATCCTCCAGGGCTGTGTCCAGGTCAGAGGCCTTCAGATGGGACACCGTGATCGGAGCGGCCCCCCCTTCGTCCACGAGAAATAAGTCTCCTAAAAAAATGTAAAATAAATGACAAAGGGACAAATACCATCAATTTCACTATGAATCAATCAATCAATCAATGTATTAATCGAATGTAACAACAAAAAAGTATTCATTACGGTTAAAACATTGAATGGAAGAGGAACAGGAAAACATTTCTAAATGAAGTCTACAACATATGCTATATTATACACGTGCATATTCATTCATATCCGTAACTTGGCCAAATTGATATTGTGACGATGGCTCTTTCCCAGCTTGTATATGATAATAGACATATACACCCTGGTAGTTTTCAGCCCAACATTGCTACCATTGAGATAACATAACCAGAATGACACATAATCTCACACGTGAGACACACTGAGATGAATTCGGGAGGGATCTCCGTGGCTGACCTGTGGCGAGGGACGGGGCCTGACTGTCCACGGGGAACACGGTGATCTGGAGGTCGTACACGGGCAGGCTGTCGGACAGACGCGTGGTCCCTCGGGGCCTGGCCGGGTGTCCACCGCAGCAGGGCGGAGCGCTCTCCGAGTCCCCATCGCTGACGACGAACGTGATGGTGTCGTGGCGAGGCGCGAGTCCGATCTCCACGCCTGGGGGAACGCGAGCGACAACCATAAGGACAGTAACAGGACGTTCTCCGTGCTCTACCAGACGCTGGAATTGTGATTGGATGACTGACAGCAGCCATAAGATCTGTAGAACTGCGTTCTTATGTTAGCTTTAGAATTGACATCAGATGTACATTTTTCAAAAAATATATAATAATAATAATAATAATAATAATTAGAAAAACAAATTCTTTGGTTTCCATACTGAAAATGACAAGAAGACCCAGGGATTTATGAATAAATCTGTCCCTAATTTTGTTGCATAATTAGGGATGTATGAAACATGAAAATTCTCTGAAAATTCTCTGAAAATTCTCTGAAAATTCTTTGAAAATTCTCTGAAAAATCTTTGAAAATTCTCTGAAACACAATCATTTACAATCAAAACATACACCAAGTAGGCCTACCGGTGTGTTTGTACAAGACGGCGCCCGCCGTGATGTCCGCCTGGACGAAGCGGTCCACGATGGCGCCCGCCCGCAGCACCACGCCGTGGTAGGGCTGCCGGGCGATCAGGTAGGTCAGGCTGGCGTTGTCGCTGTCCGCGTCAGTGGCGTACAGGTACTCCGCGGTGATCACCGCCTCGCGCCCCTCCACGCAGCCCAGGACCGCCTTCAGACCCGACGCCACCACCGGCACCTCGTCGTTTACCGGCCTGACCTGGGGAACGGAAACCCGATGGTTTGCGATGTATTGATTCGTTTTGTTGTCGTTTTGTTCATTCTGGGGCTGCAGGGTTGCAGGGCTGCCACGTCAACAGCCCTTCAAATCAGTTTCAATAAGTGGAGGACAGGTGTGTCACATCAACGCTTAACGAGCAGGTGACCAGTCACCCTATCGGCCAATCAGAGGTGACGCATGCAATAGCACATGTTTAACCTGTAGAGGGAGTCCTCTCATGCAAACAAATCTACACGTGGCGTTGGGGTTTGGCGCTCCACGAAAAGTATTCGTGATTCGAAAATCAATGTGGGCACACCTACCTGAACTCGCAGCACAAAATCAACGGAGTTGGTGCCGTCCGTCGCGGTGAGTTCGACGGCGTCCTCCAGGGTTTCAGAGCTGTCGTGGTTGTACCTGCACAGACAAAACAGTCAACAAAGACGTGTACACGTGTCAAACATGTGCGTCACATTGAACACACGGCTTGAATTTAGAGTGACGTAATCCCACAGCTGTCTTCAACAAATGTATCGTGAGATAAGCGTGTAGTAGTAAGTATGTGAGCAGGTTCCAGTGAGTGTGGAGTGCTTGCAAAGATTTAGAGTTTGCTGTGTTATACCTACAAAACTAAACGTACACTAAAATATTTGTTGAATATTTTAGAAATAAAAGTACGCCTTTTTAAATACTAAAATACTAATAATGCTGCTAAATGGTAATAGTAGAATATTAGTTCAAAGGAAAACATTAGCGGTTTGGTGTCGATGAAGGAGTACTGATGGGGCCTCACCTAACTTCCCGGCTCCTCAGGTCTTGCAGGGTGAGGGCGTGTCCCGTGGCGAGCTGGGACTCCCCCAGACGCAGGGTCCCATGCTGGGGTCCACGCCTCACCACCACCCTCAGGTCCTCCAGGCTGGAGTCCACGTCCACCAGCAGCAGGTGCTCCAGGCCCAGCCGGCACTCCCCTCCCTCGTCCACCATCAGGGGGTTGGTCCTCACCTGACGCAGGAAGCCGTATATGTCGTTTTCTTATGAATTTAGACTTTGCCTTATAATGTGCAAGTGATTCCTTATCAGTGTGTTTACAAAGTTAACAGCTGTCGTATTTGAATTGGAAAGAAGTTTCGAGTCAGAGGTTTGACAAAAATCAAAACAACAACACGGTGAGAGAGCAAACGATCAATGAATGGAAACAGCAGCAACAGCACCATCTATTGCCAGACATGGGTCACTGCAGTTCCCGTTTAGAACAGGAACGGCTAGTAACTGCCTGTACTGAAGTCTAGCATCACAAACCTGTGGTGGCTGGTTGTCCACCGGGAGCACGGTGATGTTGAAGCAGATCCCGGTGATGGTGTTTCCCAGGCGGTTGGTTATGGACAGAACAAACTGGATGTGCTGGGGGTGAGGGCCGACGTCCTCCATCGGAGGCATGTACGCAACTTTCATGAAGTTCACTGCATGCTAAAGATAAAGAAATACAAATAATAAATATAATGAATATAAAATATAAAATATAATAATAAATAATACATAATACATATATAATATAGAAACTGAAATAATAAAAATAGAATACAGAATAGAGAAGAATAGTTACATCCCATTGGCTCACACACAATGCCATAGGGTGAATGACCTGTATGTACGAATGTAACCACGTCACAACAACACTGGGTGATACACCGCTGGCTGTGCATCCCTCGGAGCCGGTGCTCGGTGGTTCGTTCAGGACGTCGTACCTGGGTGAAGAGCCTCAGCATCGGGGCGTTGGCGTCTTTGGTGAACTTGGGAACACTCTCCACCAGGAACAACCGGCCCGCGTCGGCATGCCTGACCATCGCAAGAATAGAAAGACAAGGGGAGACGTTGCTTTATCATTTATTATCATTATTA
>OMNR01057598.1:0-12212 GCA_900303205.1 Mora moro
GCACCGGCGCCGCCGAGAACACGTCCTGGAGCGCGCTCACGGGGGCCGGGCTCTGGGGCCTGGTGTGTCGGGACGCGCTGGAGACCTACGGCGTGGCAGACCAGCTGGGGTAACGCCGCCGGCCCCTTGCTCTTCGTCTTCGTTTATTCTCTTCAAGTGTTAATTTAAATGAGTCGTGTAAGAGCACAGGAGAGACAGATATACGGAGGACATGTAATGAATAGATATAATGGATTTCAGTTCAGATTCGAATGAAGTGAACTTCCTAACGTGCGACTGTCTCCACAGCTGCAGCCTGAACCACCTGGTGGACAGGTGCGCCCTGCAGAAGCTCTCTCTGCTCAGGGACTTCTGCCTCAAGACGGGAGTGCAGGTAACACATCGACCACCGAAATCCTCGCTATAAAATAAGATACTATTAATAAAATAATACAAATAATAAAATAAGTACTTTATTATTATTATTATTATTATTATTATTATTATTATTATATCCCAGACTGAAAATTCGGGTGTGACAGTAGAATTAAAGAGATAAAAAATAATGTACTGAAAATATGTCTATGTACTTTATCTCTTTATTTCATCTGATCTTTTATTTTATATAAACCATGTTACAGATACCAGTGAGATAATGTCCATCTTTTATAACACAATTATAATGAAATATATAACATAACACACACATGTGTTCCGTCTAAATGGACCATCCGTGTCTGCGGCAGCTGAGACTCAGAGACTACTGTCTGGACAGCCAAGGCAAGGCGCCCATCGGGCCGGACGACGTGCTGAACATCTTCCCGCTGGTCAAACACGTCCACATGCCCACCGGCGACGCCTCCAAAGCATTCCGAGCGGCGCAGACCTTCATCGAGAAAGGTGGGTCTCGGTGTTCCTCCACCTCACGGGGGTCCTGGGGAGACTTACAAGCTTTAGAGTTCTCTCATGGTACATTTTGGGAGGTTTGTATGGTCTGGTACATGTAGACTAATGCCTAATGACTCGTTCACCATCATCACCATCTGTTCACTGAATCAATCAATGAACCGCTGATTGAAACACTGATGGGCATTTGGACGCCAACAGAATAAATCTCGTCACTGATTTACTGTAGTGAATTGATTTACTGTAGTGAATTGATTTACTGTAGTGAATTGGCCGCTGTGTACACAGTGTTTGGGATGTTTTTTTTGGTTGTTTTTTTAAGTGTCTGTGTTTTGTTACCACATTTTGAAGGTTTGTTGGACCAAGCCCAGGAGCGTCTGAAAGAGTCCGCCTACCTGTTCGGTAGAGTCTGTGATGAGCTTCACCCAGAAGCCTGCCACTGCCTCAGCCTGCTGGCCAAGGTCACCTACGTCCAGGGACAGGCAGCAGAGGTAGGCCCATCACACACACGCACACGCATGCGTGTGCGGAGTTCTTTAAATGAATTACATAAATGAATATTTCTAGAGTATTATTTCCTATAATTCATTTTGACAGATTGTTCTTGGTTAGTATGGTTTAGTCTGGGCCAAACACAGACACATCCACACACATTGTAGGACTCATTTGCAAAACCCGTCCCAAGATGGGTTTCTTCTAAACCACGATCCTCACGTAAAATACAAAAACAGTTGAATCTATAAAAAATAACATTACTTTACATGACATCCCCCTCCCCCCCCCCTCTGGTCTAGGCTCGCAGTATCCAGCTCAAAGCGGTGATGATCAGTGAGAAAGTGCGAGGGTTCGACCACCCCAACACCATCCAACAATATGTGAGTATGCTCGGTAGCAGCAGCTACCAGCACCTCCTCCTCCTCCTCGTTGGTATTGTGTGTGGCTGCAGTAGTTTGCTCACATTGTGACGACTGTGTTCCTCTGTCCTGTCGTGGGTGTAGGCCCTGCTGGCGGTGTACCTGAGCGCTGGGGGGGAGAACGCCCTGGCGCAGAAATGTCTCCTCAGGGCGCGACACTTGCTGCTGACCATCCACGGAGAGGACCACCCCTACGTCGCCATGCTGGACGTAGGTCCACGACAACAACAACAATAACAGCCACTCGATATCACCTTGGTCTTTATTACATCACAACACGTCAGCCTTGTTTAAGAAAAATATCTGGATTCTACAATCCTAGATTCAAAACCTCCTCTGTTTACATAAGAGGCACAACGGGCTCACAATGGCCTCAGGCCGGTTAGCCGCTAGCAGTTTCACAAGAGATCCCCTGCTTGACATGTGCTCGCACACGCAGGTTTCAGGTTCCCACGATCTCAGGGAAAGGGTGTCTGGGGGGTGATGTACCAGTTTACATTGCTTTGGATGTGTGTCTCGAATCACGTTTGTTAAACAAGTTGTACAAGCAGCGCAGCACAGTTTGGGATGTTTCAGAGAAATGTGCGTGTGGAACACCCTTGATATGTTTTTATTTTAAATGGCTTTCGGATGTCGGCGTGGGGAGAGTTTTTATGCAGTAGGTTCCGGTTGTGTCTCCCACAGAGCTGTCTCGGGCTGCTGCTGACGGGGGACCAAGCCGGACAGTACCTGGAGAACGCCCTGAAACTCAACATGTCCTTCTTTGGCCCCACGGAAATGCACACAGCGTTCAGGTAATGCACATTTATAATCAACATGCATCGTTTTAAAAGGTGCTGTAGGGAAGATTTGAGAGTTGTAAAGAGAGAGAGAGAGAGTGCAGAAAAGAGTGGAGGAGAGCAAGGTTTTTTTTAAACGAAACAACCAAAAAAAACATCCCGTCTCTGCTCCCTCCCTCCCGATGTTTCTCCACCAATAAGAAGTGTTCCATTTAACGCACCTGTGATTGACAGGCAAGATGGATTCCCTGAACCAATCACGGAGGAGATGCCGTGATTGGTCAGAAATGAGCCGGGTCTCGTAAAGAGGCAGGCGTAGTCGACTCCAAACAGATATTCTCACAGTGCATTTCACTCGCTAATAGCTGACGAATGGCTGGACCATTTCTAACAAATGACACCTTAAATCTTACCTACAGCACCTTTAACAAAGGAACAGTGTTGTCTATTGTTTTACACTTGGATGGGCTAAAAGCCCCTGTAGTCTCTGTCTCCTATACCTTTTGCTCCACTGTGTTTCCCCTGGATCCAGTCAGCACCTACTGGCCCAGTGGCTGTGCAGTAAGGGGGACTACCGCGCCGCCATGACCCACGAGAAGGAGGCCCTGGCGGCCTACTCTGCCATGGTCAGTACTGCTGCTCTCTGGGGCAAGATGGCCGTCTTGTTTGTTTGTTAGTGTGTGTGTTGTGCTCATAGTCCTGTTTCCTTCCAGCTTGGTGAGGATCACAAACAGACATGTTGCAGCTCAGACTTCCTGCGCACCATTACCCAGCAGGCCGTGCGGGTGGAGCGCAACCTCAGACAGGCGGCTTCCGACCAGACGGAGCAAAGCGTTGAGGTGAGATGGTGCTGCTCGTAGTTCCCCTCCCTTTAAATCCAATGAAGTGTTTGGTATTAACTCCCCTGCACCCAATCCTTCCTGCAGTGCCTGAACCCCTCCTCAGAAACCATTGTGGACCAACTGGTTCTGCTCACAGGCATCAGGAAGAATGCGCAAAGGTGAGCATTAACTGCAAACTACACACAAAATACAAGATGCTGTTTTGTTAGCTAGGGTGAATATCGCAATGCTAACTATACTCTGAAGAAGAAGCTGCTGTATTGTTTAGTGATGTTTGCACCCATTGTTTTTATTTTTTTAGTGATAAGCTCCATGAATTCAAGAAGAAGTTTTGGGAGATGAAGCTGGCGGAGGCGACAGAGAAAGTGAAGATTATCAACGAGCGACTGGTCAGCTCCAAGAATAAGAGAGAAGGAGAGAAAGCACCTGCTAAGGAAGAAGGAGCAGGAGCAGGAGTGTGCCTGGTGAACGGTGACAGTGGAGCGGAGTGTCCTGAGGAGTGTCAGCTCAGCGGAGGCCAGGAGAACCAGCCAGCGGAGGAGAACTCTCCCAGCGTGGCCGTCAACGGCCCTGAGGAGTGTCAGCTCAGCGGAGGCCAGGAGAACCAGCCAGCGGAGGAGAACTCTCCCAGCGTGGCCGTCAACGGTCACACAGAGGAGCCCTCTGACCCAAGTCCAAGCGAACCCGAGAGTGTAGAAGCAGGGAACGGTGAACGAGAGGTTGAGCCAGAGGTCGAGCTCCGAGAAACCACCAACGGAAGCGCAGACGTCGCGGGGTCCACAGGAGAGGACACCGAGCTCCCCGTGGCGGATGAGAAGAAAGCCGAAACGGGCGAGACGGTTGAAGCGTCCGAGGTGACGTTGAATGGGGAAGGTGAGACGGAGAAGTTGGGCTCACACGAGGAGACCAATGGTGTGAATGGAGTCCATGACGACGACCACGACGACCACGACGACCACGCTGACCAATCGGGGCTTGAGAAAGACCACTTCGTGGAGGTCAACGCAAAATCCACCAAAGCCAACGAAGCGGTCAACGTAAACGCAGTCGTTGCTGTCGTCAACGGAGGAGCAGAAAATGACGTCGAAGTCAATGGAGTCCCCGAGGAGTGAGGAGAAACGCGCCACACCGAGTGCGTCAATATTACATATTTTACTAAATGTCTCGAGGTTAACTCAAGAGTTAAAAAAAAAAAAAAAGGACTTCATTTTGGTCCAGAAAAACGTGGGAGAAATGGGAGTGTTTTGTCCCGACTGCTGGATGACGATAGGTTACAAGGGGAGAGGGATTCACTTTTATTTCAATAATAAACATTTTGCTGTTGAATAAAGAAAAAGGGATTTGTCTTTTAGCCGGTAGTCGTGGTACTCTTTCAAAACAAAATCACACACATACACACTTGAAGAACATACAAAAACATATTCTGAAACAACCTTAGTATGAACATTGGGTTTAATGTACTGTGGCAATTCTCTTTTCCTACACGCCAACTCAGTGGCTTTCCTGGGGCTCCTCTCACCGCAGGAGACGGGTTTCGATGATTTATTGCAGAGTTGAAGACGTTTGCAGACAGAGCAGACATGTCAGAGCCCTCCAGTGTGTGTGGTGGTGGCTGGTTTAACCTGTGCACCTTGATTGGCTGATGTGTGCAGGTATGTAAAGGTGTGCAGCCTCACCCAGCCCCCCGTTGTCTAATCAGTCTGTCAGTCTGACTCCTGTCTCCTGTCAGTCTGGCCAGGTGAGGCTGCTTACACCAGCCACACGCATGTACATTAAATAAATAAAAAACAAAGCTCTTCCCAGAGCTATTGAACTAATGCAGCCACACATTAAAGAGTCAATTCTCTGCTCATTTCAACACATCAAACCCAGAGCTCCTCTGTCAGCTCCGGGTGTCCCTCAGTATGATCTCCAGATCGGGGCAGTGCTCATACCGCGGCTCGGCCGGGTCCGCCCAGGTGGATTGTGGGAGTTTGCCGAGGCCGCCGGGGGGGAAGGTGATGACCGCTGTGTCGTTGAAGACGTCCAGCAGACGAGGGGGACAGGGCAGCCGTCTCTCCTCGCACACCGCCGCCGCCTGGGCGATGTAGGCGTAGTCTCGCTGAAACTCCCTCTCGATCATTCTGATTGGAGAACAGAGAGCAGGACGGTGCTTTTCTGACCTGCGGCCGCTCAAAACGCTTTGCAATCAGTGCATTCATACGGCGATGTCAACCATGCAAGGGAGCGGCCAGCTCGCCAGGAGCAGTTAGGGTTCGTTTGGCGTCTTGCTCAGGGAGACCTTGTTTGGGGATCGAACCAGCAACCTTCCGGTTGACAGATGATCTGGTCTACCCCCTGAGCCACTGTTGCCCCTGGTCAGTTCATATATCCCCTACTTCATTTTAAAAAATGGCTGCCCACATACTGTTTACCGTGGCTGTAGTATACACACCTGTCCTGAATTCCGGAGAAGCTGTTCCCTATGATCGTCAGCAGAGGTAACGTTTCTCTCTTCCAGTTCCTCCACAGCAAGTTGTTGTAAAGCCCTTTCCCACAATGCATCAGATAGAAGATGGTGGGCCTCTTCAGCAAACGCTTCCCCTCCTAAGTATTATTATTATTATTATTATTATCATCATTATCCACGTACTGTGTAATAAGCAATGTAACAACACATACTTAATATGTAATAATGTTATGAACAGCATGTAACTACATTAACACTAGAGTTAAGGTTAGGCTGTTCCATAACATTACATATTAAGTACATGCTGTGAGACGTCGTTACATTGCTGACTACATGTGTAATCACACTGTAACACATACATTAGTAGTGTAATGTGTCCCAAGACAAGTTATTGGTTAAAACACTTTCAACACGGACATCGCTTCACACCTCAGCGAGCTGAACTAGGCGTACCTCGTTCTCAGTGAGAACAGTGAGATCCAGTTCTCTCAGCACGCCCCTCTCTCCTGCCGAGAACACAGGGTCAAAGACCCAGCAGAGCCGGGGGGGTATCTGGAGGGGGACGGGAGACATGGCATCAACATGCGCTTCAAACCGGTTGTACACATCTGCTGGTTCCCAGCCCGGGGAAGGCCACAGGGGAACACTCCAGTGGGGTACTTGCAAGGATTTAACTTTTTGATTTTAATTATGTCGTGAAATAGTATTGTTTGTAGTATGTGTTCAATATTATGTGGATTGTTACTGGTCAATAAAGTTAAGACCAGAAATAGAAGTACACCTCAGCTTCCAGGAGAGCACTCAAATAATGTTTAAAGTTTAATTAATCATGACGCTGAATGATAACCGTATTATATTCAATCATTTCTGGTTCGGTGTGGATGAAGGAGCACTTGAGTCGTACTGACGGGCCGTGGACTCTATAAAAGGCTGGGAGAAACCCTGCATGATCATGACCTGCATCGTCTCCAGCAGGAGCAGCAACATGGCCAGCTGATAGCGAGCTGAGACGCAGGACGAGAAGGAGCCCAGGCCATAACAAACACACTCCAGGCCGGGGTCTGTTCCCCCTTGCTGGTCCACAGGTGACTCAGGGGCCCCATCGTCTGGCGACGGCGCCGAGGAGCACGCCGACAACAGGAGCTCTGGGGACAAGGGTTCAAGTCAACTGTGTCAATTATGTACGAAGCGTTCCGTTTAATTTGACGTAGGGTGACCTACTTGTATTTTCAGTTAAGGCTGAAACCTAATCTTGTGAATGGTACTCACTTTTCCAATCAAGGCAAAAGTCTTCACATTTCAACTCAGACCTACAGAAGAGGGGGGAATTATTCCATTGACATTGTGCTTATGGTGGAAGTAAAGGGAGGACTGTGGGCACATTATATTGTCTTTATTTTTCATACACTTGTATTATTACACTCACATGGTTTCTCTTATCCGCAGAAGAGTTTTCTTGGTGTTGAACTCATCCGGACCACATCCATGATCCCGACACGCTGGGCTCGCCTTGTGCGCCTTGGACCGCCGCGGTGTTCCCTTCCTCCTCCGGGCCACTTGCCAGCCGTCCGCCTCTTCAGACATATCTTCTAGTGGAGATATCTTCTAGTGGAGATATCTTCTAATACAGCCGAGTTAAACCAGGCCCGCACCTGTCGTGGGTCCACATGTTAAAGCGACAGAGGGGGAACCGCCGGACCACAGCTTCTTGTAAGAGGTCGGGTAGGACTGCTTTCAGTGTAGCACACGTTTTACACTTCCGGTTCTCGAGACGTCAACAGGAAGTATTTGCGCTGGTTTCGTCGTTAGCGGCGACAACTAGCCAATGTTATTCTGTCAAGGGATAAATAAATAACTTTATATTTCCCGGATAAGGCGAGTAATCAGGTGAATAATGTTTGACTACTCTTTCGTTTATTTTCAGCTTCCGGTGCGCAATAATGTCCAAATGTTCCCTGTTTCAGTCACAGTCACCATGTGTTCACGAGTAGATGTTGGTGTTTCTCGACCAGATGTACTCAGTTATTTACTTTAATTACGATGTTATTAAAGATTTACTATGTACCGATGACGGTCAATACTTAATACGTAATATAAATACATATGCGTGTATAATTCGAGTATTTGACAGCGCAACATGATGTATTTGCCCTCACCGTGTGCTGTAATGACACCTTGTAATGTCCCACATGCAGGACATCCAGACATGTCCATGTCCCACCTGTACGGCCGAAGGGGCGAGGAGGAGGACGGGGTGGAGATGGAGAGCTTCGAGGTCACGGACTGGGACTTGGCCAACGAGTTCAACCCGGAGCGCCGCCGACACCGGCAGACCAAGGACCAGGCGACCTACGGCATCTGGGCGGACCGGGACTCGGATGAGGACGAGAGGCCGAGCTTTGGAGGCAAGAAGTAAGTTACGCCTTCACCCCTCGTCTCATCCCTAATGGCTTGACCAAGCAATGCACACTGCTCCACGGGAACGCAGGATAAGGTTTCTGCTGTGTATCTGCCCATATTCTGCGTGCATCAATAATGGAGATTGCATATTGCATATATATATAGACAAAAGTCCATAAAATATACATATACATACGATATATATACTGTCACAATAGTCCATCATGAATTTGTTCCACTAACGTGTGTGTTTACTTTGTCAGGTCGAAGGACTACACAGCCCCGGTGAACTTTATCAGTGCCGGTCTGCGTGAGAGTGCTGCCGAGGAGAAGAAGCAGCAGAAAGGCACCGAGGACTCGGACGATGGCGGTTCTGCTGCCCCTCCTCCTCCTCCACCTTCTCGTGGGGCTGCGCCTAAAAAACTTCAGACGGTAGTTGTGAAATTCACATGTATACGTAAACATGTAGCGTAATGTGTTTTTACCTGGCTACAAAAGTCATTACTTTAATGTGATAGGCTACGTTAGAGAATGATTGATTGTGATTGGACGTCACTACGTCAGAGTAACTTTTTACATCTTTTACGTACAAAACAAGACAGTATTCTTTGTTTATGTTCTTTCATAATTTCCTCTTTTCTTAAATAGCCTATTAGATTGTTTTATGTGTCGGCCTCAATAAAACACGACGCTTTTTCTAGGGAGGACATTTCCGTGGGAACCAATCCCAAAGGTTTGCTGGTGGAGTGCGGACGGGGCAAGACATCGGGACCTGGGAGAAGCACACGAAGGGGATCGGACAGAAGCTCCTGCAGAAGATGGGCTACCAACCGGGAAAAGGCCTGGGGAAGAATGCTCAAGGTGCGACACAGTTGAATGTTTAAACTTAAAAACAACAGCACACTCATTCAAATTAATATGAACGAGTGGGCTGTTAATACCTGACCCGCGTGCTGTCGTTGCTGTAGGTATCATCAACCCCATCGAGGCCAAGGTGCGGAAGGGCAAGGGGGCAGTGGGCGCCTACGGCAACGAACGCACCCGGCAGAGCCTGAAGGACTTCCCCAAAGTCGACTCGGAAGAAGAGGAAGAGAAGGTAAAGAATATTATTTACCCCTCTCTTTTCCCGTCATCATGCCACCTATGGCTCACTTGTCGGTCCCTTTGGATATAAGCGTCTGCTAAATGACTACCGTTCGCCTTCCGCGGTCTGAGCAGGAGTTCCAGAAGGAGCTGGGCCAGTGGCGTAGGGACCCCGCTGGGAAGAAGAAGCCCAAGTACTCCTACAGGACCGTGGACGAGCTGAAGGCCAAAGGCAAGCTGGCCGGGCGGAGTGCACAGACGCCCGCCGGAGAGCTGGCGCAGGTTAAGGTGGGTTCAAACAACTCTGTGACTACGCGGCTGTGGTTTTATTCTTTGCTCGTGCGATCTCATTTTACCATTTGCACACAGTGCACACTTTATTTTGTACACATATTTTACATTTCAGATTTTATATTTATACTGTATATGTTTTTGTACATCTTCATTTATCTACGACATATTCTCATACGGACCTATCTTTGTATCTGGTATTTCTGCACCAACACACCGCAGCAAATTCCTTTTATGTGAAAACCTTCTGTGATTTTGATTTCCCCCCCCCATCTTCTCCGCTCTCCCTCGCAGGTGATTGATATGACTGGCCGGGAGCAGAAGGTGTACTACAGCTACAGCCAGATGACCAACAAGCACAGCGTCCCGGACGAGGCTCCGCCCAGCAGAGACCAGAAGCCGTCGGGCTTCACCCTCCCGGAGCTGGAGCACAACCTGCAGCTGCTCATAGACCTCACAGAGCAGGACATATTACAGGTACTCAGCCACTTGTAATGGGTAATAATGAGAAGTTCCGGGGCGACCCAGTGGCTCAACCCACTAAGCCGCTACCTCATAGGCAATACGCCTCATAGTGACCCAGGTTCGATTCCCATCTGCGGTCCTGTGGTGCTACATTTCACTCTGTCTCTTCAACCCACTTTGCTGTCTCTCTCCACTCTCCTGTCCATAAATGCATAAAGAAAAAGCCCAGAAAAATATTTTAAAAAATAATAATAATTATGTAAAGTTCCACTCATGTAGTACTGTTGATAATTTCTGCCTCAACTGTCTGTGATGTTTACGTAAAATGTCTTCAACATTGCTACGACTCTGAACTTTACTTTACTCATATTGTGTATATAGATATATTTTCTGTATTTATTTTTTTGTAGATCTTTAAAATTGTTCTACTACTTCTGCTGTGACACCCGAATTACCCATCTGGGATTCATAAAGTACCATCTTATCCAATGGAAGCTCTGCCTTGTCGCAGAGGCCCAGTTTGTTATGAGTTCTAGATGTGTCTGTTATTTTTCTGCCTTCCTTCGAGTAAATCTCTCTCTCTCACTCTCTTCGCGGCTGCAGTCCGCCAGGCGTCTGCAGCACGAGAAGGACATCGTGGTGACGCTGAGCCACGAGTCATCCGCCCTGCAGAGCAGGCTGGAGGTGGAGCAGGACACCATCCAGAGGATGGAGGCGGTGTTGGAGCTGGTCGAGCGCTTCCAGTCTGGGGAGGCTGCACCCGGGGAGGGCCCCAGCCTGCAGGTATGTTTACGTTATATTAATATGTTATATTATTCATAATAATGCATTTTATTCATCGAGTGCTTTTCTAGACACTCAAAGAAACCTTACAAACTTTAAAGTAAAGAGTAAAAAAATAGACCATGATCAATTAAAGAAAAATTAAGAAAAAAACATTTAAGAGTGAGATGGATGACAAAAGGTTAGAAGGGTTAGATGCGTTATGAGTGATGCTTTAAAAGAAACGAGAGAGGTGGAGTCACAGACCTGTTAGGGGAGGGGGTTTGGATAACTTCTATATCACCCAATCTCAATGTATTTAGTGAACAAGTCCCATGTGTTCCTCTCGCTCCAGGAGTGCGCTGGGATCTTTGAGACTCTCCAGAGGGATTACTACGAGGAGTACAAGACTATGGGCTTGGCCGACCTGGCCGTGGCTGTCGTGTATCCTCTGCTGAAGGAGAAACTGCGTGCCTGGGACCCTCTGAAAGTACGTTTTTAACTCTATTAAAACAAAACGTCTATTTTCTCATTCAAGAGAGCATTGCTTCATATGCTTGTTGGGAACAAAATACTTTGTCTGAAACATCTCAAATCTCAAATTTCGCTGACAAGTTGGACAATTAACATTTTTCCAAGTCAGACCAATGGAGGACAAATCCCCGACCGGTGAAGTCAATGGTCCAACTTCTCTGTGATTCTTTGCGGAGATGTTGATGTTGGAGGCCGCGGTTTCCCGTTTTAATTCAAGAGTTATTTAGTGTCTTAAACACATGGTTTCCTCATCGCCGTCTCGTTGTTTTTTGGGGCCGTAGGACAGCACCTATGGTCTAGAAGAGGTGGGGCAGTGGAGAGCACTCCTTGAGTCCAGGCAGCTCCACTCCAGCACCCCCGATGCCAACATGGATCCTTATCACAGGTGAGCGGGGGAACATAACATGAACATGTGTGTCTGTCAACTGTCCCAGAGGCCATCAGGCTACCGCAGAAACTCTAGCTTTTCTACATTTGTGAAACAATGGGGGATTTGTCAGTGTTTAACTTTGAATAAATAATTGTGCGTTATGTTTTCAACGTGTTTTATGTCCGCGTGTTCCTCCAGACTGCTGTGGGAAGTGTGGATCCCTGTGATGCGCTCCTCGGTGTCGGGCTGGCAGCCACGCACCGTGGGGCCCATGGTGGACTGCATCGACGTCTGGGGTCCACTGCTGCCCGGGTGGATCGTGGACCACCTGCTGGAGCAGCTCGTCCTACCCCGGCTCCAGAGAGAGGTGAGCGTCACTCTTATCAGCGTTTACAATATTCATGTCTGGGCTTTCAGCAGCTCCCGGATCTCTCACCG
>OMNR01057602.1:0-10000 GCA_900303205.1 Mora moro
GGGGGGGGGGGGGGATGAGTAGTAGGGCTTGTGTAGTATGCATGACGGAGAACAGCGCAGCCGCTCAGAGCGAAATGGGTTATGAGCACATCACTGAAGCACTCTGTTCAAAATGCATTTTAATGGTGTCATGACAATTCAATATATATGCTGTACATATACATTTTTGGCAAAACTAATAAAAAAAGACAATGTTGGGTTTATTAGACACCTTGTGTGGATGTGGCTTGTTTCTGGACGTTTGCGATACACTTGTATCTACCTATCTATGATGCGTTTGTCCAATCCAGTACTTTTTATATCTATGAATTATTACTACGTCTGCTCCTATAGGCCTACTGCCCATTAGGAGTTCATTAAAATGAAACACTCTTGAGAACGTAATTTAGCCAAATAGTTCAAATAACCAACAAAAAAAAATCACTACCGAGGAGGAGTCCATCTCACTGTTATCTGCCACTTAAAGCTCTTACAAAGAGTTGTGATAAAGAGTGGTGTGGATTAAATCACCTGCAACTCGACATCACAAAGACTACGGAGTTGGTGGTGGATTCTAGGACGCAAAACACCCCCGTCCGAAACCCAGTCAGCATCAGGGGAACAGAGGTGGACAAATACCAGGTCGGGGAATACAAATATCTGGGCGTCCACGTAGACGGTAAGTTGGACTGGACTATAAGAACACAGAGACTCTGTACATGAAAAGGTCAGAGCCACCTGTATTCTTATCAGGAGACTCGGGTCTTTCAACGTCTGCAGAACCATGCTGCAGACGTTTCATCACTCGGCGGTGGCCAGCGCCACGCTGTAGTGTGCTGGGGCAGCAGGATGGAGGCAGCCGATGCCAATAGACTCAATGAGCTCATCAGGAAATCTGTCCTGGGATGCGGAACCTGAGTCTTTGTTGGAGGTGCCCTTCTGCCAGAGGGGCAGTTGAAACATGGGACACTGAGAACAATAATATCAACATCATGTGCAATAGTACTTTTTTATTACCTTTTTCAATATCATAACAATAACAATATCATATCTAATATTGCTATCAATATCATGTGCAATATTACGTTTCTATTTTACTTGTCTATTTTAGTTTACTTATTTTACTAAATGTACCCTACTTGTATTGTTATTATATTAGGCACTGGTGTGTTACTGGAATTTACTTTCCTTTCCTGTTTCACATTTAACTTCCTTCGAGATGAATAAAGTGATCTCATCTTATCGCATCATAGCATTTCCCCAAGAGCATTTTCCATGAGTTATATTGCTTGTTAGAACTACTGTCGCTCTCTTTGTGTCAGAAAGTCATAACAAAAAATCGAATCAAATTTAAGATGTAGTTGAAGACAAGACTTTATTAATCCCAGATGGGAGATCTGGGTGTCACAGCAGAATGTACAGGCCAGTAATACAAATTAAAGAGATTTTTTTTTAAATTGAAAAAATATAAATATATAAAATAAAAAAATGATAATAAAAACAAAAAAATACAGAAGATTTTGAGATATATTTTTAGAGATATTTACAAAATGTGACTAGTAGCAATGTAAATATAAATGCAAAAAAATAAATGTAAACATTACAGGCAGTTAAAATGTTAACATATATGCTACACTATTGAACCTTTACATTGACAGAATATGCTACATTATTGAACCTAACAAATAGGTTAAAATAGAAAGTAATTGACAGTGTATATGTAAAGCATGAATAGTGACGGATGTCGAGTCAGTCAATGAGTCGAATGTCAAATGCCAAAGCGGAACCATTGTTTCTTTTCCAAGTGCAAGCCGGACATTTTGGAGTAGTGCACCCAATACGCATGGACGCAATCGACCCCGGAATTGAGTCTCGACTGTATTAGGGGTCGTTTTAGCGACACATATTATCAATATATAAAGAAAGCATTCGTCGCAGGTCAAGTTTTCACAGATCGCCTTTACTGTATGCCGCCCTGTAGGCTGTCCAAACGAACAACATGCGTCTCACGTTGCAATTGTTTATATCTCACGGGCGCGTTGCGCGGAGAATAGGTCTTGGACCCGAGTCCCGAATCAACATACTTCGGAACATTTTGACTGGACTCGTCCGCCACGAGAGGATAGAAACGACCACGGGGCGAGCAGATGAAGTCCGGTTCTACGCGGAAAAGGTGAGACGTTGGTGCTCTCCGCCAGTTGTCTTACCTGCATGTGTGAATCGAGCTACTTGGACGCGGACAAGATAACTACCGTTGTGTGTAATATATTACTGTAGACATTCAACGGTTGGCTGTATACACACATCTGATATATATAACTGTATACGTATGTGTAGCCCCATATATACCCCATGCGCATATGGGGCTAATGTCGTTTTAGCAGACGGACAGCTACATATCATTAATTGGGCAGGTGTGGGGCTCAGGGATGCCTACAGGTAGACTGCAGATATTGCTGTTTGAACCCAGAACATTTCGGTTGGGAGTCAAACACCCAACCACTAGACTATCCTGCATAGTAAGCTATACAGTCTATTGTCCTACAGTATATACAATATGTATGTGCGTTTCTGTAGTCCTAGACTATAGAAGTGTACATAGTATGTATACTGTAGGACAATATTATACATAATAGTCTCATGAGTATATAGTTGCCCTATCATTTTTTCACATTGTAGAGAAGAACATTTGGATTTCAACTAGTTCCTCCCTCTATCTTAAGCTTTTGTTCTTAATATATCTTTCTGTTGGTCCTAGTTGATCGACTATGCTAAAAAAGGAGACACCGATGCAAAGGCAATGAAAATGGCCAGTTTCTGGCTTACCGTAAGTACCTACAAAATATCATTCATCTAATAATACATAATATGTTTTGTGTATGGTCTCATTTGTTGATCCTCTCTCTCTCTATTATTGTATCCAGGAAAAGGATCTGGTCCCGAAGCTGTTCAAGGTCCTCGCTCCCAGGTTTGAGACCCAGCCGAAGGGCTACACCCGCATGGTACGTCTCCCCACCAGGTCGAATTTGGATCGAGCCAAGATGGCCGTCCTGGAGTACAAAGGGAACCCCTTCCCTCGTCTGAGTCCCGTGAGAAAGGAGAACGAACTGACCCTCGTCAACCAGCTGCTCAAAGCGTACAGAGAGGAGAGGTCAAAGCTGTTAGCAGCCAAAGCTTAAAACCTTAATGTCCCCCCCCCATGTACCTGCCGTTAATATACTGGATCAAAGTTCACTCCGCTGGGGTTCCATGTTGTTGTCGGTTATCTGGTCTGATTTAGTAGACATGGGATGATGGTTGTTCCACGAGTCACACAAAAGCTATTGGGTCAACTGAAGCCGGGAACAGGACTATATTTGTCATCCCAATTGCAAAACCTGTACATGTTATGTCAAAATAAACGTTTGTATTTAATTATTATGACTTTTATCGGTTTATCACGGTTCCAACTACCGGTGTCGATTAGGAGTTTTGATTTATGTATATCATTCAACTAATACCTTTTACAATATGACAACACAGACATCAAAAGTTATTGAGAAATACACACAAACATCACATTTATTGTCATTATGCACACAAGCTGCAGTCATTATGGCAATGAAATGGTATTAATGACTGCTGCTCTTTCATAAGACTAAAAACACACACCATGCGTTGACCTTTATATTAACCTGTAGTAATAACAGGGGTCAATTGTTTGTCTTTAAACAGTTGGTGGATTGTAGAAGCAGGTGTAAATCCTAGTAGGTGGCCATGGTGGACTGCAGCCAGTCGGTAAAGATGCACGTCTGTGTTGGGAGAAACAGTCAACCAAAGAACATCAACTTTATGATCAAGAAAAGCACAGTACTATTCTTTTTTTGTTAAGTCTTATCACAAAGTAAGCTCTGAAGGGAATACGCAGTGTTTGTCTACCTTGGCGTAGACACCAGGGTGGTTCTTCTCAGCGCAGCCGAAGCCCCAGGACACGACCCCTTGCAGCTCACCGTCACACACCACGGGGCCGCCGGAGTCACCCTGGGAGGAGCAGGAATAGCACAGGTTCAGATAACCCTGGATGGCTTAGATAAGCCCAGTAATGATCATAATCTTTATTGTCCACAAATGTGGAAGTTTGTCTTCGGCTTCAGAGGTTGGTTAAAAAAAAGTACCACAGTAAATGACAATAAATTCAGGTTGGTTAAATCATCACAATAAACCCAATCCAATAACAAATAACACAACATGCAGAGTACAGACAAGAATAACGGACATGGTTCCAGTATGGATGGTGTTTACGAATTTAGCAAAGTTATTGCATTTGGTATAAAAGACTTTTGGTAAATGTTCTTGGTTGCTGTATAGCCTCTTCCCGAGGGCAGTTTGTCTTCCCGAGGGCACATATTAAAAGTTAAAACACTTTCAACAAGACTTCTGTAAAAAGTCTCTAAAATGTTCTTGCTTATAATTCCTTGATTAGATGCAAGCACTGCATTGCTTTTTAAAAATTGTATTCTGTGTTGGCTGTAAAACTTGGCTGTAAAAAAATGGGTTCCTAAATATTTAAACTCCTCTACTGCTTCAACAGGCCGATCATTAATCTAATTGGGTGGAAAATAACAACAGGCATTGTGGTGACTCACAAAAACCAGCTCCTTAGTCTTATTTTCATTAATAAAAGGTTCACAACACTTATTAAGCTCACCAATATGGTGGAAATATGTAGATTGATTAACTGAGAGCAAAGTATTTTTTTTTAATATCTGAGGAAGGTTACTGTGGAAGGTGAGGTCACATGACTGTTTGATTTATTCATCATTCAATTGAAACCGTCAATTCCACAGTAACCACAGTAACCTTCCTCAGATATAAAAAAAACCCCACAAATCTGTCCACAAAAACCCTTTTCCTCCTGTATTTTTTCACTTGGTGATTAAAGCTCTGCATTAAATCAAATGTAAACCTACAACCAGCTCAGACCAAATATATGTCCGTTGTACAAAACAGCCACCCAAACAGCTTGAGGTCACCTGGCAGGAGTCCTTGCCCCCCTCCACGTATCCGGCACAGAACATGGCCTCGGTGATCATGTCGGGGTAGGAGTTGTCACAGACAGCCTTGGAGAGGATAGGGACTTTCAGACACTGCAGACGGTTGCTGTCGGCCGCTGCAACAACAAACAAACAACACAAAGTGCAATAATGAATACAGGGCAGGATAGTGTAGTGACTAGTTAGGGTGTTCCACTCCCAACCGAAAATGTGCACGGGTTCGATCCCCCGATGTCTACAACACAGTGGGTCCAGCGCACCGACTTGCTGGGAACGCACACCGTGGTATGGAAAGGTACTTTGTTTGATCCCCAATGTCCAAAGTAGTGCAGTGTACCCACCGGAGTCCATGGTGACCCCCCACCCTGACACGGTGCACATGGTCCCAGCGGGGGCACAGCTGGTGGGCAGGGCCACGGGCTGGACGTACTGGTTGAGGGTGGCGGGCATGCTCAGCTTGATCAGCATGATGTCATTGTTGACTAGCCAGGACTCGTAGTTTGGGTGTGGGATCACGAGGGAGGCGGAGATGATCTGCTCGTTGCCGTCCGTGAACCAGCGGTTGTGGTCCCCGAGAACGATGTCCATCTCGCTGATGTGGCAGAAGGAGTAGGAAGAAGGGGAATATGCATCAGATCGTGTCTATGGGATGTGGGTTATGTCTGGTTGTACATTCCTCCCATTTCTTCACATATTGCAACAAACACACAAAAAATCAAACACATGAAAATAGGAATGAAATCAGTATGGATGAATGTATCTATATGCAGTAAATCTGCATATAGAGAAGCAAATTCTATATATATTCCAAAATCGAGTGCTGAAAACAGTGACTGTTGTGTAACTGATATAAGCGACTCACGACTTGAAGCAGTGAGCAGCAGAGACCACCCACTCCTGGTTGACCAGGGAGCCTCCGCAGAAGTGGTAGCCAGAGTTCAGAGACACCTGGTGGGGCTGGGAGTGTGGAACGCACTCCTTCCCTCCCACGATCTTGTCATCTTCGGTGGCAACTGAAAGTACGCAAACAAATGATTGAAAAAATAAACAGCCAGTGGTCCAAGCCCTTGAATGGGGAAGTGAAGGCTATAGCTTAGGTGGAGACAAATTTTGCAGATGTTGCCAAAGTTTTGGTTCTCAAGCCAATACTGGGCAGGATTTCAAACAGGAGTGGCATTAGGGATACAGCTTTTAGTTGTACACAATTCTTCCAATATTGAACATTTATCTCAAAGGAGAATACTTGTGTGCCAAAAAGTATCTCAGCGCCGAAGGTCGATTCTGTCCTCAAAAATACATCTTAAATCAACACAAAAGCTGAACAAAGTCAACTTGGCAAACGTGAAATGTGCAATATTTTCAATCATATAATAACAGATATGGAATTTGAATAATGTATTTGAAATTAGATGGCGTCCTAGATATCTAATAGATACCAGCCAGGCAGCATAAATTAGTTAGTACTGTATGAAGACTCACGAGCAGCTCCCAAGAGCAGAACAAACACCAAAGTCCTCATGTCTGGAAGGTGAAGACAAAGATGGGGTGATTTTGGCACGGCCTCTGCTTCATTTTTATGGAATGTTCAGCCCCTGCCAACTGATATGACACACCCCTGATCTTTTCTTTTTGTCCAATCAAGACCCAAGAGGAATAGCGATGAGATTGGGAATCTCAATTGTTTGATCTCAAAACAAACTCATTTTGACTTGAAATCCAGGGGTTTATGGTCAGTGTTAGTAGTTTTGTGTTGTTATTATTATTATTATTATTATTATTATTATTATTATTATTATTATTATTATTATTATTATTATTATTGTTATGCAGTAATGTGTACTTCATGGTGGCATGTTGTGTTAATAGCAGGAAGCTGCGTTGGAACCTTGACCTCGCCTCTCACACAGGTGGATGCTTTCTCACTGTCTGGAAACACACAGCATGTGCCTTTTACTCATGACAGATAACATGTACATTATTTTACACACAATAATTTAAAGTAAAAGACACAGTATTTCTATGTACAATCAATTTATAGTCATTTTTGATATGGTTTGTTGTAGCCTACATTGTATTTTCGAATAGCTATATTTATTAGCTATTAGCTATTTATTAGCTATTATATTTATTAGCTATATTCATTCTGATGGTTGTACTGTATCAAATTAACTCAATAACAGAGTTAATTCTTAACTCTGTTACTATTCTTAACAGAATAGTATCAGTAAATAATATATAAGGAACTAGCCTACTTTAAATACAGACGGTAGCATGACTAGACTTTTCTGTCATTCATACCTTTGTGGGGACACAATAGGTATGGGCATGTGTCATATGTTGAACATTTGCATGTTTCTACGGTGTGTGTCTGCAGTAACAGAAACCCATAATTAGAGTGAACAATTGCACATCCTTGTGCTATAGATCCATAAACATTCTGCACGTTGCTCTCCTTGCATATTTGTTACATTCCATAAAAATACAGATATTTTATGGAAATTGTGTAGCAGTGCAGCCCTTTGCTGCATACGATGTTCTCCTTTCACTCATTTGCACAATAAATGAATAACACCCGATTAAATGATATGACAATGAAGATGATTATTATCATCATTATTATTATCATTATTATTGCGACGTTCATTTTGCCTGCTGCTCAAAATCCAGGATAAACAGAATGACAGATTGACAGAATAAATTAAATCCAAAGGCAGTGTGAGCACTATTTGACTCCTACTGCTAACATTGAACGTAGTCTATTATATTGTATAACAGTTGTATTCTATTGTATATTGTATAACAGTGCCGACTTCAAATATGATTTTTTTTATTTTTAATATCCAATATATATTAATGTCTGTTCCTTTCCTTGACTGGTTCAAGCTAATAGCCACACAGTTCCAGCACACTGCTGACCTCCAGGGAGTTTCATGTACAAAATGTTAATCGAATGTACCGAAAATGGTGCTAAAGACCAAAACAAACACTCAGGGAGCTGCAGCTCTTTTGTGTTTATTCAAGAGGCCAAAGGGAACCACAGTGTGGTCAAGCTGGCAAGAAGAACACAACAGCACAGATATGTACATTATACATATTTGCAGTAGTATGATGCAGAAGTGCATCTCAAAACATCAAATACAATACAAAATATATACAATACAAAAACCAACGTATTTTTGAGGGCAGAAGAGGGTACTCAACTGCTTGTGGTATCTAAGCAGCCATCTAAGTATGAAATTGGGTTTATCTGTTTTTTTTTATATATTTTGAATTTGATGACAATGACACAATATAGGAAACTGGTGAAAAATACCAACAACACAACAAAAATGTACACATAATATGTTTCAAGTATCAAGTAAGGTTTTGGTGTAGTAAGGGTGTTTTGGAGGTAGAATGGTCTATTGAGATGGATGGAAACACTGTGGGGTCAAACTTAGTAGCTGCTCATGGTGCGCGCCAGCCAGTCGCTGAACTGGCAAACCTAAAGAGACACAAAAATATGAAATATTAGACTTTGCTTCATCGTATACATTTCCATGTGTCCAGCTTAGCTTGTTTGTGTCTTGTGAGTTCAAGCTAGTAGTCATGAATGGAGACTGGGAGTGTGTTTGTATGAATTCTAGTACGTGTCTTCACTGGCACACCTAAAGATGGAGACAAAAGTATGGAAAATCTGACTTTGCTTTGTCATGCACATAGGAGTGACAAAGCTTTGTTTGTGTCTTGAGAGTTGAAGTTCCAAGTACTTGAAGTGAGTTCAAGCTATATGTCCCATAAACAAAGACTAGGAGTGGGACTGGGACTAACCTTGGCGTAGACACCGGGATTCCCTATCTCGGCGCACCCGTAGCCCCAGGACACGACCCCCTGCAGCTCTCCGTCACACACTAGCGGGCCCCCGGAGTCTCCCTGCAAGAAGAACACGTCGCCTTTGCAATGAAATGCATGGAAGAACTGCTACACTCTATAAAAACGAGTGATTCAATGTATTGCTAGATATGCGGGGACCCTTGTGATTGGTGATGACAGTACCTGGCAGGAGTCCTTGCCTCCCTCCAGGAAGCCAGCGCAGAACATGGACTGGGTGATCATGCCCGGGTAGGAGTTGTCACAGTCCTGGTGGGAGAGGATGGGCAGGTCCAGACACTGCAGCTTATTGCTGTCAGTGGCTAAAACACAACAGAACAGAATATAGTCTATTGATTAGGGTGTTTCACTCCCCAGCGGAAAGATACCTAACCCCAACCTACTTATTAATGGCTATTAAAAAAAAACTCACTGTAAGGCACTTTGGATCAATGACAAATTGTCAAACAAGGGCAGGAATGAAGCACGAAACCCCCGTAGATCTAACTAAACATAATACATCTCTTGAACCATCAGGGCTCCCAAAACAACTACTCACTGGAGCTCATGGTGTTCCCCCAGCCGGACACGGTGCACATGGTCCCAGCGGGAGCGCACCCGGTGGGCAGGGCCACGGGCTGGACGTACTGGTTCAGGGTGGCGGGCTTCCTCAGCCTGATCAGCATGACGTCGTTGTTGATGGTGTAGGAGCTGTAGCTGGGGTGGCGAATGACACGGGAGGAGGAGATGAACTGCTCGGTTTCCTCTGTGACCCGGATGTTGTGCTCGCCCAGGCGCACCTCCAGGCGGCTTGATTGAGAGAGAGAGAGAGGTAGAGAGAGAGAGAGAGAGAGAGAGAGAGAAAGAGAGAGAAAGAGAGAAAGAGAGAGAGAGAGAGATTTCAAATTCAAACTGGATTTGATGTCATGATTGTTTCTAGAGTTTAGGTTTATATAGTTGACTATATCCTAATGAAATACCAGTGGGTGAGCATTGGTAGGTTTTGGTATCGTATCAGAATAATTCACTCACGACTGGTAGCAGTGGGCCGCAGACACCACCCAGTCCTGGCTGACCAGGGAGCCTCCGCAGAAGTGGTATCCGATGTTCAGAGACACCTGGTGGGGCTGGGAGTGCTT
>OMNR01057604.1:0-13208 GCA_900303205.1 Mora moro
TGGATTGCCGCTCCAACAGTGCATGAATCCTTCATCTGAAACGAGCTGCTCTGACCGTGTTGAGCAAATGAATCCAGACGCAGAGAGGCATGAACATCTCAACCCCACCGCTGCTGCTGCTGGTGGTGGTGGTGGTGGGGATACCAGGGTAGGAGGGGTGGAGGGGTTACATCTCGCCTCACTGATACGGGACTGCTTAACGTATCCCCTGCTGGGCCGAGGGTGTAGCATACAGGACAGGTTTGCCACCGCCTCGCAGGGGAATGTGTGTCTGATGCCATCTGATGTTTTGCATCCACGTGTCTCTTGTAAACCGTCCTCTCGCATCGTCTCCTCGATGATCGTTTGTTGAATGTTTTGTTTGTAAAATGTGATTCCCGCCTATGTAAAGCACTATGGCCTTGTGATTGAAGGGTGCCGTTTAAATAAACGTGCCTTAAACGCAGTCCTGCCAGTCTCTGAACACATACGATCCATCCATAGGTGTTATGTTCATACGCTTGAGGTACGGTAGCTCGGTGGCTCCACCTGCTAAGTGCGCTCACCACGTAGGCAATATGTACTTGTAGCGACCGCGGGTTCGATTCCCACCTGCGGCCCTGTACTTCATGTCATTCTAAACCCAACTTTACCTTTTGTGTTTACATGGTCCTGTCCATGAAAAGGCACACAACGCATATAAATATATTTTTATAGATTTTATATAAATATAAGTCCACGTGATGGTCTGCATTTGTGGTGTTTGGTGCAGGGGACGTACACATGTGTCGGCGATGTGTCTGACTGAAAGAGCATATTAGGGATGCATTAGGACTGGGGACAAACGTATTACATTACATTATCATTGCATTATTACCCCAAGTCTAAAGTAACAGTCTGGTCGTATCTGGTGATCGCTAAAAGATTAGCACTCAGGTCAGGTTCACTGATATTAATCAGCACAGTCGCAGTAGGGAGGAAAGCTCCACTAGTTGCATAGTAGCCCCACTAGTTGTATAGTAGCCCCACTAGTTGTATAGTAGCCCCACTAGTTGTATAGTAGCCCCACTAGTTGTATAATATACCCACTAGTTGTATAGTAGCCCCACTAGCCCCACTAGTTGCATAGTAGCCCCACTAGTTGCATAGTAGCCCCACTAGTTGTATAGTAGCCCCACTAGTTGTATAGTAGCCCCACTAGTTGCATAGTAGCCCCACTAGTTGCATAGTAGCCCCACTAGTTGTATAGTAGCCCCACTAGTTGCATAGTAGCCCCACTAGTGTATGTGAAAGGAAGGTTCACTTGCTATGCTGTAAAGGAACTTGAGAGCTACAAGAGGTCTTACTGGTGTTCCTTCTTGCCCCCCTGGATCCACTGTTTGAGCAGGTACTCGTAGTAGCTGTCTGCGCGTGCCCCCAGCGTGAAGACCCCCTGGTGGGTGAACTGTCCGCTGTTGGTGTTGATGAACATGGGTACCAGGCCGTCCTGCTTGCCCTCCAGCTGGTGGACCTGCCTCGCCACCTCGCCCACCGCATCCTGCACAGCCAGGGAGAGGTTACTGTCTGGGGGTCACAGCCAGGGAGTGGTTACTGTCTGGGGTCTACAGCCAGGGAGAGGTTACTGTCTGGGGTCTACAGCCAGGGAGAGGTTACTGTCTGGGGTCTACAGCCAGGGAGAGGTTACTGTCTGGGGGTCTGAATAACTGCATCTCGCTTAATGCCAGGTACTGCTTTTTTAAATGTTTTTATTTATATCAAGTGATATATTGTATGTATATATATATATATATATATATAGCATTTAAATATTTTATATTACTATGTAAAGCGCTTTCAGTGCCTTGAGAATTTATGAGAAATGAATTATTCACAAACAAGGAATCCAACCCTAGTCCTGGCTGTGTTAAGATAGGCATCACGGTGACTATGAACCATTCACAACAGCAGGTAACAGTCAAGACAACATCTTCTCTTTTAGCGTGATTTTACCATGCATATCACCTGGTACAGCATACATACGTGTGTGTGTGTGTGTGTGTGTGTGTGTGTGTACCTGGTACTGCTGGTCGTGCGTGAGGCGGCTGAGCTCTCTGAACTCCAGCTGGATGGTGGTAACCTCGGCGACCGTGCTGTCGGACGTCCAGCGCGGGGGGTGGGCGGTACCCTTCCCGATGTTCACGTCCGAGTACGGGATCTTCGACGGGGTCTTGAAGGCTGGCATCAAACGCGAGCCGATGTCTTTCTGGAGAACGGAGGAACCAGGGAATCAGCCCGATAATCATCCTGAACTTCTATTTGGTTTCAAGTCATAATTCAGTCTGAAGTTCCTTCTGCCTGAGCTGAAGAGTGTGTGTGTGTGTGTGTGTGTGTGTGTGTGTGTGTGTGTGTACTCACAGCCTTCTCCAGGAACATCTGGTCTCCGCTTAGATGGTAGGTGCTGAGCAGACCCCCCAGGATGCGGATGGTGGTCTCAAATAGGTTCACGTCCACGTTCTTGTTGAAGGACAGCTCAGAGTTCACCCACGCCCTGGCCTCCGCAAACTCTGCAGGGAGAGAGTGTCAACACATGTAAACACAGGTACATACAGGGGAAGGACTGAAGATCAAGGGGGAGTTCTCCCTCAAGTAGAAGATCTGAAATTACCTTGTTGTGGAGAAGACAATATGGAGCGATTCTATGCAATATGTTTGGTCATTATCGAAAACTCACAGAGCAGTGAGTGAGTGAGAATGACCGATTCACATTCCTGAGCCATGGGAATCAAACCATTCACTCTGTGGCAACTACCCTTGTGCATTACATTCAGGACATTTGCAGCAGCATTTTAATCAGAATACACAACAGCCCCTTTCTGTCCATTATTCTCTGGCTAGTGAAGTTGAATATTAATAATAATAATAATAATAATAATAATAATAATAATAATAATAATAATAATAATAGCTTCACTTATTTAATGAATGAACAGAACGGGGGGGGTAGTAATACCCTCTTTCAAGCCCAGTATCCACATGGTGTCCAGGGCATCGATGAGCGTGAGGCCCAGGCCGAACCACTCTCCGTAGGACTTGGAGATGGGCCGCAGCTCGTCGTGGCCCCAGGCAAACTTCTTGTAGCCCAGCCACGCGTGCCGGAACGACTCCCGCACCGCCTCCAGGCGTAGCGTTTCTGGACAACACAACACAACACAGGGCAGTTAGGCCCAGTAGCTGGTAGCTTAAAGCCTACCTGCAGTAGACTCCTTTTTGGCTTACCTTCTTGTTCTGTTTTTGATCAAGAATTTAACACTACTGGGGTATAAATGCATCTACATGCCGTGGTGCGATCGCACGCACAACTAGAATGCACAAAGTGTTCACCTAGCATGTGGCTAACGAGTGCCTAGGGAGTACCTATAGTCTATATTACCTATCTCTTTGGGACTCTTCATTGGAGGTTGCCCAGGTGAGTCGTCCTTGTTGTCCCCAGCCTTGTTGTCGTCGCTGGGCTGGTCCGCCTCGATCACCGCCCCCCGCCAGCTGGGGAACAAATACATACATGTTTCAGAAATGTTGAATTTTCACCATATTATTATTGTAGACAATGCTTATAGCATAGTCTTAACATGTTACATTTGCACAATCTTGAAAGAACCAATAGAACAGACATAGAATGTCCATACAACTCAAAACATACTTTACGAAAAACACACAACATACAATGTTCGGATGAGTCGTGTATTTCAAACACAATTTAATAAAAGAATAGAAACGTATTTGACCAGGTGAACCATGATGGTTTTAGTTGTAATAATTCCATAAAAGCATATCAAGATATTTCAAGCCAAACCATGACAATGTTTTATTGATATAATCCTGACCTTATAACAGGCTCCTCCCCCTTGTCATCAGGCTCCTTGTTCTTCTTCTTCTCCTCCTCCTCCACCTCCTCCCCCCCTCCTCCTCCTCCTCCTGCTCCCACCACCACCACCAGGGGGTCCGACGTGTTGCCTCTCTTCTGCTGCCGGCCCTGCAGCACTGGGGGCCCACGCTTGTGGGGCAGCTTCTTCTGTCCCTGGGGAAACAGGTTGAGAAACAGGTTGACGAGCAGGACGAGAAGCAGGAGACGAGGCGGGTGCAGTGAGAAACACATCTCCTTCGGTCACTGAAGACATTTCCATTTCCAAGTCATTTAGCTGCTTTTACCCAAAGCAGCATACGAGTGAGGCGGAGAACACATCACATGGTTTAGTTGATTTATGCAACACCCTTCACACACCAAGGTCACTCGCAGTGCTTTACATAGGCAGGAATCACATCGTAAAGCTCTTTAACAGATAAATAAAAGACAATCAACCTGCTATAGTGTGTTATCCATGTAGCGACCCAGGTTCGATTCCAACCTATGGTTCTATGCTACACGTCATTCTCTCATTCGACCCACATGCCACTAACACATCTATAAGAAAATGCACAAAAAGCCCATAAAAAAAGATATATATTCAAAAATAGCCATCAGAATAAGAACCGGTCTCTGTGACTTGGTGATAACAGTAAACCCAGCCTACCCGAGAGGACAGCTCGGGGGCCTCTGGTCTTATAGGGCTGTCTGGTTGGACCTTCACTGGCTCCGGCAGCACGCGAGGGGGAGCCGGCAGCCCAGCAGCAGCTCCCGCCTCCTTCTCCTCATCCACAACAACAAGGCCTGGAGGAGAGAGAGGAGAGAGAGGGGGTTCAGTACGGCGTAGGGGTGCTCCAATTCATCGGTCACCGATAATGAACGGCCGATATGCGTTATACATCGCTGGGTGATCGGTGGCCTCTATAAAGGCCGATCAGAAGAGCCGATCGGATGATGCAAAACACGTAAGATAACACGCGTGACAAGTTCACTACACGCCGCTAAAATGGCTTCACCGGTCGGGGTGTCTTCTGTCAGGTGTCTGAAAAGATTTCCAAGGTTTTTCAAAGGAAATCTCTCGTGGAGGAACGCAACCAAAAAAACGTCATTAAAACGTTATTCATGTCAACGAATACGACCAGTTTTCAAAGCTAGCTCGCACTAAGGCAGAGAGAGAGAGAGAGAGCGCAGGGCCGTTTAACAACTGCGTCACCACTCGCTCAGCTGTCGGTAACGGAGACATTACATCAACCCTACGTCAAGGACAGCAAGAAACCAAAAGAAATATCAAACCAAAATAATGGAATTCATATGCCTTGATCACCAGCCGCTGTCTGTTGTGGAAGACGCCTGATGTCCTACTGTGATCCACGCTACACTCTGCCAGGGCGGAAATATTTCACCGATGTCTGCCTGCCGCAGTTATACGAAACAGTGTATACACACATCCACAGGCTTATGAAGGACAACATCACATCAATCAAATCATCGTCGGTTATTTCAAACACTCCTGAAATAACATTTTGGCTATTATCCTTTTTATGTTGCAGTTTTATAGTCTACTCTGTAAATTGATAAAGGCCCTGTTTTTTTCCATCTACTGGAATTGATTTTTGTTGCCTCAGTTATAAATTATTGTTCTTGGTGTGTTATGCACATTTAGATTTTATTGTAGTTTTTATTTTATAAAATCGTATTTATTTCATTCCACAGGACAGCTATATTTGATAAGCTCCAAGCTGCTCACAATAACCAAGCGTAGGTTTAAGTTGTGTCTCTAAGAGAGAGAGTGGAATGTGTTGCACATGTTGTCAAAAAAGAAACAGTTGTCAATTCATAATATTTTCTCATCTCTTAATTTTACTTCTTCATATACGTTGTTAAGAAAAAAAATGCTACACGATAAATAGAAGGCTTCAAATAAACCCTGTGATCGGTGATCGGTATCGACTGATATTGCTTCCAGCAATCGGTGATCGGACCCAAAAATCCTGATCGGAGCACCCCTAAGTACGGGTGTTACCGCTATAAATACTGTACTATTACAGCTATGGACATACGGTCACACATAAAGAGTTAAATTAGTTTTAATCTCTTTCTAATTCTCGTACTGTCTAATAATATTATCGTAACATAGTAGCTAGTGCAGTACCTAGCACAGTAGCTTGTTCAGTACTGATACCGCAGTAGCTGCTGCTAGCTTGTGTACACAGTCACCGACCACCTTGGGAAGTCGGTCGCCTGGTGCCATACCTCGGAAGTGTTGGTTGACGGCGGGATAGGAGGACATGCCGAAGATGAGCAGCAGCACCAGGGCAAACAGGACGATGCTCCGCTGGAGCCTGGACAGCTGCTTCCATTTCTACAGTTGGACCACAACAAACACAATCATGTCAGGCTGGCCACAAAAAGTGTTTGTTATTGACATGGGTGAGGTGTCCACCCAACCTCACCCAAACACATAGCATGCATAGCAACGGCTACACCCAAAGGACAAACTGTACGAGAACAGTGGAAAGTAAACGGAGCAAAGCTTTCGGATGCGAGCTCAAAACAAGACAGGATCATTTTGAAACTTTACGTTTATTTTTAAATTCACCAGCAGCTGACAGATGGGTACATATTTAACTCTTTAGGCCTGTAATCCTGTAATTAAGTGTATTAAGATCACAAATATCAGCTGTACAACTGAGCAGAGAAACATCTCAGACTATACCGCATTTATAAGAATATTGGGGCTATTACAATTTTGCAAAAAATAAGTGATGTGAAATAGATCTCCTTCTTATGCCCACAGCAACAATCTGTTTGTATTCCCACACCAATCATTGGTGTGCTAGAAGGAAATCTACTTGTGTAGGCGACTTGTGTCGGCTACTTGCATATAAAAAAAACTGAGTATTAAATATAGAGTGGTTGAGCAAAATGACCTTAGTGTGTTGACTATGTCAACAAATGTCTGCTGTACAACTGATACCACGGGAAAAGTGGGACAATGGTGCAGTCTAATCAAGTTCATTTTTTATTTGTAAAGCACTTAATACACAGCTCCAGTCTCAAAGGGCTTCACATGCCCCACATTACACAACAGTCCCCTAACCGTAAGGAGAATGGCAGTTTTCCCCATTAACCTTGAGAAGGTGCACTTCACGTGTTGTGATGTGGCTTGACAGGGGGGAAGGAAATGAGAGCAATCATAGAAAAATAAACTGGAAGTCGTTCTCTCACCCTCCAACAAGACTGTCTCCGCCACTGCTTGCTGTTGTTGTACTTGCCGCCGCTCTGCTCGCCGAATGTTACCGAGACGTAGTCCTTCCTGGCCGGGGAGTGCATGGCTGCAGCAGGGGCCCCCGGGGAACCATAGACACCGGACTGGGAACCACATAAACACACGCCTTGTCGTTTCCACACACACACACACACATGGACTTATCCTCTCGCCAATGGCTTTTAAACCTCTGCCAAAAAAAATGAGCGTTCGGCTGTAGACTACTTGTTGGACGTGACGCTGTCAAGAATGACCCTAGATGTGAATCGTATAAACAATAGCCTAATATGCACTCATATTAATAATGCATGACATAAACAAACCGAAAACGATACTGGGCGATTGTACATTCATGATTACAAGTAGCCGAGGCTACTGTCTATACCATCGATCTATAGGCTAAACATCATCCGTCAGCTTGTTTACTAAATCACATATAATAACAGACACTGGACGGAGCAAATATCTACATAACATTATAAAGCACCGTTGTTTAAAATTAACGGTTATATTTGTGTCCGATGTGATTTCCGCGTCACCGTTCACAGCAGAGCACTTCCCGACGCGCGCCAGCGGAGCGACCTACCCCGCACGAGGGGGGCTTTCCGCCGCCTCACAATCCGACTACAGACCGAGGCTCCGGATGAGGCCTAAATATAGCCAGTGCGCTCCGAGTAAAAGAGTGTTTAAAAATCGCATCTGAGATACGTTTAAAAAGGTGCGGCGTTTCAGTGGTCATTACAGCTGCATACAAAAAAGGGATTATAACAAGAAAATGTATAAATACCTCGTAAGGGTGAACGTGTCCACACTTTTTTTACATCGCAGCCTGTTGTGCGGACATCGAGGAGACGGCACACACACTCTCTCCTGAGAGCCAATTAAACAGTACGAGCGAAATGGCTGGGGAACGGGACTAATCACATCCACTTCTAGCCTCGGTCGCGTCTCCTGTTGTCTGCAATGCTGTTGTTCCAAGTTGACAGGTCCGCCTCTCGTAGCGCCGTCCCACCGGACGCGTTTAACGCGAGCACACGTGGCCCGTCCACTGTGTGTTGGACGCGTTAAACGCGTGGCGCAAACACGTTGGAAAACACTGTGGTGCGATAAGGGCTGCGCGTCGCATCGCCTCGCTTAGGGGATACATTGCCCTTGGTTGACCAGTAGATATATAATCTAGTCACTTAGAAACAAAACAGTTGGTTATGACAATTGTCACAGGTTAAGTCAGAGCAGTTGCAGACAAGCAACATGCTTTAAAACAGTGGTAGTTTGTCTTCATGCTAAAATATAAGATTTCAAATATAAGAATATAAGATTTCAGTGTTTATACATTGCAATCAATACCATGCACCAAGAACAGACAATGTATGGTAGTCGGTAGGTACTGTAGCCATCTATAAATCAAGCCACCCATTTATTCATTTCTGTGCAGCATCAGCAGAAAATTACAAAATATTGAGGGAAATAATATAATCTTTTAAGTGAGGCAGAAAGAACAACTTGTCATGAAACAAGAAAACATAAATACAAAATTCAAATACATAGGATATATAAAATTAAATTACAAAATAACAAGAGGGTACACTCATTGTGAATGTACTTCAAACTGAATGTAATTCAAATAATCCCAAGCACTCACAAAACAACAATATTTACAGCAGTTGCCTTATGCACACAGTACACACAGTATTTACATTATTGCTATGGTGGGCACATTTAATCTGCTTGTGGAAGTGAAAATTGAACATTCTTTTACAACCTCAACATGCACAGAGATGTCTTGCTACTTGCTGGTGTGGTCAGAGACTATGGGTGGAAGAGTATTTAAGACAAAGATGTAGTTTATTAGATGGAACATTCAGGAGTGAACTTCCAAGAGGAAACAGTTGAGATGTGAAAGGTTTGGTGCTGCTGTGTACACAGGGATGTCTAGTTTAAGTGAGGTCGCACCTGGACAAAATGGAACTCCTTGACAAACTGTCACAAAGATTACATTCAGGAAGTGTAAACATTGACCGTTAAACCCCAAACGGACAGCTCTGAATACAGGTGTGAATGGTTGCATTCTAGACTCCTTGAGATCATGCATCCTGTGTATCAACCATCATCATTCACCATCACAACGTCTATATATAAATGCTCAACTAAGAGGCGGAATTGAATGCGTTTGCTTTGAATTCGGGTGCCATGGCAACAGTGTAGCGTAGAACGTGGTTATTTTAAGAAAGGATGCAAAATCCTGATCACGACATGACGGGTGGGGCATGTTTAATGAGGTGACCCATGTGTCTGATCCGTCTCAGAAACGATCCGGGTGGACCCGGGGCCGAGTTCCATCCGGCTCACCTGCCCTCATTCCCTGTATAGTGAGCACTATTTAGAGGAAGTATAGGGGGAATTAGGACACTAATTATGCACCGGAAATCCATCGGCGTGACATGTACTGACCGCATAACGTGTTCGATGTGGCGACCATCTCTATTGGATGCGTCACTCGTGCACTTCTTTTATGGTGCATTTTGGGTAGAAACCAAGGGGCAAACTCTGGGTCTGAAAAATGAAGCCAAGGGCGGAAGTGCCCAAAACTGCAGTTCCTGGAATGGCCACTTGAGGCTGGCTCCAAAAGTAACCATTTTTACAGCCTGGTACAAAAAATGTTTTTGGTCTCTATAGCTAATTTCCCCCTTCATGACAACTGTACGGGGGGTGAATTTTTATACAACTCACCCGTTTAAATGTTATTAAGGCTTAAAGTTATGCATAATTAAGGGTGTGGCCACTTTGAGTGACAGGTGGGTGCTGTCACAGGAGGATAGCCGCTAACAGTGCACAAGTGGGCCAAGTGGAACACCGCACAGGTAAAGGATCCCAGGTCTGAACGAGGCCCGAGGGTGTGGATGACTCATGTCTTTGTGTTACACAAGCGCAGGCTTTCATGAGCCTCAAGTAAATATCCAACCCTGCAACTCTAGCAACATTACTTGTTCTTTCTGAATGACTGATCGGACAATTCATGTAATGCACACCAGGTAGATAACAGCGGCACTGTATGAAATTATGTCGTGTTTTCTAATGTGTTCAAATGAAGGGTTGAAACGGGGCCTGCAATATATCACTCTGTGTTGAAATGCACACACACAAAAATGATTTTGTGAGGTCGGTTAAGCAAATCGTTTTTTTTTCCTTGGGGCTGAACTCGGTTAAGACGCCTATATAACTCAATCCTTACCCGGTGTAATTTGTCATGTAAACACCTTAAATGGGTTAAGGGTTAGGGAATGAAAGCTCTACTGAGGTATTGGCAGGTACAACTATAATGACTAGTAAAGATTAATGATCATTCATTTTAGGTATAAAGTTTGAAAAAATGGTTTAGGTTTTATGTTACGTTTACGTTGGTGGTTACGTTAGCAGTTTAGCGTGGCCAAATCAGTGTAAGAATAAGGGGGAGAGCAATACATCATGGGGACAGCAATGCATCATGGGAATGTGTGGATAGTTGCACCCAGTGAGGACTTAACCACAGCAATGTGGCCGAGAACACGAATACCTGAACACAAATAATACACGTTTGTCGGAATGACATAAATAAGCAATAACAGTTTCAACTATACAAACACAAATGTACAAAATATAGCTTAAAAAAAACCTAAAAAAAAACATGTTTTTTTTCCAAAAGGTAGCTTCAAAAAAACCTCCCGTCTCAAATAACGTCCTTGTCTGAAACGACCCCCTGCTCCTCCTTCTCCTTATTCTCCTCGCAGTATGGACTCGTCAGCTTACGCCGCAGTGTTGGGGGTGGGTGCGACCAGAGGTCCCGAGTCCTGGCTGCGTCTCCCCCCCCCCCCCCCGACTCACCTAGCTGAAGCAGACGGGTCCGACGGTGAAGCCGAACCCCTGGGTCAGCTGGTTGTTTCCCAGCACCCCCACGTCCCTGAGGGGCAGCAAGCCCAGGTCCTCGCTCTCAAACAGGAAGACCGACTCGCGCTCCTCCGAGTCGCGCTCCTCTGATGGCTGCGGAGAAAATAATCAATTATAAAAAATAATAATAATAAAATAATATTTTCCTGGGACTAACAGAGTAGAGTTGATCTTCTCTTCACATATGACTGACTGATGGCAGAGTTAACACGGCAGACCTTTTTAGTCAAAGGATTTGGCTTTAAATCACTGTAAGTAAAGTCTCATCTGATAAAATAACCTAATCTATAATCTAATACCAAGTGTGTTTTTTAATCACATGGAATAACTTTTAGGTATCTCTTTAGTCACAAAAGTTTGTTATTTTATTGAAAATGTAGGCCTATACATAAGTGTCATTTTCATCTGTTTTGGTCAAGGATAGGGGTTCGACTGTCACATATATCGTGATATATATCGTGATATATTATTACATTATTACATATACTAACCCTAATAATGATAATAATAATAATAATAATAATAATAATAATAATAATAATAATAATACTATAATACATTTATATGGTGCTTTTCAAGGAGCTCCAAGTGCTTCAACACAGTGAGTGTAATGACATCACCTGACCCGGTCTCTTACCTCACAGTCCCTCAGCGCGGCCAGGTAGCTCTGTCTCCGCGTGTCGGCCAGGAACTTGACCTGCCTCTCCCGGGACCCCTGCCGGCCACCCGGCCCACAGGAGTAGCTGACCCTCTGGCTGCAGAACCGGCTGCCCAGCCTCAGAAACCTCATCTGCACCACGTCCGACCCGCGGTACTCAAACTGAGAGGAGAGGGGTTTTAACAGAAGCGGGAGATTGAAGAGGTTTAGGTTTTTTAAACGTAACTTTAAACGCGAACGCAAGTGTATTCATAGTACTATATTTAAATGTATATAGTGTTGAGTGACAATTTTGATTGTTACGAACCTGGAAGCCACCTTTTACGGTGCTTAACCACTGGAAGGAGACGTCGCTGCCGGTGCCCACGAGCCACGGCTTCACTGGAACCTTACATATTTACATTGTTTGTTTGTTGCCCTCATAATGATAAACAAACATGTTAGTGATCATAATGGGCCTCATAATGATATGAAAACATGTTGGTTATGATAATGGTAATCATATTGATAATATGTTAACAATGATAAGGGTCCTCATAACTTGAAAACATGTTAACGATGATGAAGGACGTTAGGTGTGTTGATGGTCCTCATAAATATATGAAAACATGTTAGGTGTGTTGATGGTCCTCATAAAGATATGAAAACATGTTAGGTGTGTTGATGGTCCCCATAAAGATATGAAAACATCACTCATACCAGAGACTGGAGCGGCTTCAAGCAGGTCTTTGGTTCTTCCGTGAAGTCGCAGTAGACCTGGAAGGCGTCCGCAGGGCTGCCCTGGTTCGGATCAATGTAATAATTCCCTAAAAGGGAAACAGGAGACCTCATTTTATGCACCTTACCTACTTGTTCATGTACAATATGGACAATATCTCTATAGCATTTTCACAAGCCATTTTTTAAGTTATGTATAGCTATATGTCTTAAATTTATTCTATATTTCATTATCTGTTTTCTGTTATCTTGAGCTGAGCGATTGTAACAACAAAACCCCCCCCGGGATCAATAAAGTGTTCTGAATATTTCCGAATGACAGAATTGTAGTCAATATACATATAAAAAACAACTAACTGCAATAGAGTAAACCCCAACAGTGCCCTTACCGTTGGAGATGTTGGGGTTGACCAGCCACAGCTCCAGGCAGGTGGTGGCGGGGTGCTCTCTGCTGCCATCCGGTGGATCCAGGAACCAGCGCAGGTCTCTCTGAAGGGAAGCCAGCAGAGTCCGTACCAGGAGGTAGTTGGGCTTGCCTGACACGTACATGAGTTCCTACAGTTTGATATGGATGTGTGTATGTTTATATTTATTATAAAATGTTGTGGTTAAATCATACTTCAAGTTGTCACACATTGGTGTGTTCCCTGCCATTCATTAAAACATTTTTTAGAAACAGTAGAAAGGATTTGGACTAACACTGTCTTTCTGTAACTTTATCAGAACATTATATAGTAGACATTTAGTGTAGGACTGCATTGGTCAATGGTGTATCTTACAAT
>OMNR01057608.1:0-10802 GCA_900303205.1 Mora moro
TAGGATATTTTGTTTCAACATACTGTAGACTCTGCCTTGTTATGGAGTCCAATTGTCGACATTTTAAACTTCACCATTTACCTTTTGAACACTGTCTTTTTGTGCACAACGGTAAACACACTTGAAGGGCCACTGTTTAAAATGTCACACACTGTGTCCATAAAGAAGTGGCGAGACTAGACTGTGACTAGTGAAAGGCAACAGACTCTCGGCAACGTAGCCAACCTCGGTCTGGATTCTAAGGGCAGCTCAGAGAGGATTAAGGCGTCGACATAAAGCCTGTCACACTATATGTAAAAGACCCTGCCCTGAACGGTGTGCGTTACCACACGGAGGCCCCTCCCCTGCGGCCCCCGAGGGGCCCTCCGTCAGGGACCTTGAGTGAGCGAGTTCCCCCGTGTATCAAATGAATGCTGACCTGGTTGTTGACAAACCCGCAGGGGGTTTCCCCGCCAGGTTGACGGGGGGCTGACAGGTTTCCTATTGTTGTTCCCAGAGGTTATTGTTCATCGGGGGTTGTTGTTCTCCCCACAGGTCAGCAACCAGCCTGTCCATCAACGAGGAGAACGGCAGCTTCAGCAGCACGCTCAGGATGGCTCTGTACTCAGTGAGTGAGTGAGTGAGTGAGTGAGTGAGTGAGTGAGTGAGTGTGTTGGGCCTAATTGGGCCATTAATAATCAAATGCGGGAATTTGTGAACACTGAAAGTGTGGATGTATAAAAATCACCTAAAACATCTACATCTCGCATTTTAACATCACACCATTTCATCAATCATTAAACGCGGACACTTTTATCCAAAGCAGCTTACAGTGAATTTGAGATTAAGGGGCAGGTTGGGGCATTTTGGATGCCTACAGGTTAGGCTGCAGACATTGGGGTTCAAAGCCAGAACCTTTTTGGCTGGGAGTCAAACACCATAACCACTAGAGTATCCTGTACTAGTGTATCACACCGATATGATTGGATTGTCCTACAGGACAGTGGCTACTCCTCATCTCTCAGGATCCCTGCAGGAGGCCTCGAGCTGAAGACCAGGATCTTTGTCCAAGTGGCGGCCAGTAACCTTAGCAACAGGTAATCGACTCATACTGCATAGGACCTTATTCACCGTGTGGCCACCTTGGTTCTAAATGCTAGCTGGCGTTTAGCTCCAAGATGGCCGCTAGGGAGAGCAAGAGTCTCCAATGGCAAGTGTAGATGTTACAGAACGATGCCCACTAGCATTTATTTTTCCCTCGGGATAAATAAAGTTCTATCTAATCTAATCCTACAGATGTAGTGGGTCCAATGAGATCAATTTGTTTATCTAGGACTTCCATCATTCCATCATTTGCATTTGAATTTATAACACGCGTCTACAAACGAGTCATGAGCTATTCAAAAGTCCTTAACGAAATATCGCTGGTATCCTCTGTACCGATTGCAACAAACCTTTCCCCAGATTCAACGTAGTGCTGGACAGGTGCTACGCCTCCACAGCGTTCTTCTCCCTCAACAGCATCACACATGACCTCTTTGTTGGGTGAGTTCCTTGATGCCTTTGCTAAAAAAAAACAACACAGCAGTCTGTTAAATAGCATCTCCAAGTCATACACTGATAGACTGTCATTTCAGTTCAATATCAGGAGAGACCATTGTGACTTCGATTGAAGTGAAGGGGACTAAAATGTAGTTAATTACATTTTGTAATTCCTGGAGAAAAAAAAAAACGTTCTACCACATTTGTATACCACCCATTGTGGTTTACACCATCATCTACTTATCCATCCATCCCTCCATCAGCATATCTCTCAATGTTTTCCATCACACAGAGAGACAAGAGAGTAAGTAAACGAATTAAAAAGGAAAAGTTTGAAAGAGCATTTGTTCTCCTGCTCCCAGGTGCAATCGGGATGGCCAGACCATAATCGCGGTCAACGGGATGGAGCAGAACGCCCGGTTCTCCTTCGAGGCGTTCCGCTTCGTCAAGCAGAAGACCACCTCCACCTTCTACCTGCACTGCTCCACCCGGCTCTGCGAGCGCTCCAGCTGCCCCTCCCTGGTTGAGGTGTGCAATGCGTCCGTTTGTCGTCGTCGTCGTCGTAGCAACCTTCATCTTTACATACATACAGGCCTGGTCATGTCATCTAGATTGTAAAAAGAAGGGACTGCAAAAATCCCCATGCTCCACTATTCTCACTGTGGCTGCTTCAAAGATTATATAAATATATACACTTTTTAAACCACAGTTTGTCATCTTCTTCTTGTTGTTGTTCCTCTTGTCCAGAACTGCTCCACCTCGACGGCTTTCAGACGACGGCGCAGCGACAGCGGGCGGAGCACGAGGGTGAGCGACGCGGCCACGGTCAGCTCCGGACCCATCACCACCCGCGTGGACAGCGGTGAGGAGCCCTGAGATACGCAAGCCCCCATTGACCGCCATGATGAGGATGATGATGATGAGGATGTTGATGATGATGTAGTACCGCCCTTCCCCCTGCTGTGGCACCACCACCACCGCAGCAGGAGAATGACAAACACCAGACCAACTAAAACCCAAAACAAACATATATGACACAATTCATGGCATCTCATTCGCGTGAATTAACTTACTTTTTTTGTCCCTCTCTTGTTGCAGGTGAGCCCGTGGAACTTGCAAGTAAGTGACAATTTTGGCCATGATTTAATCAAAACTTTTGCAAGCAGGAGTGTTGTTCTTTTAATCTGTTCTTTGTGCGGTTGGCTAACTAAGTGAACACCTGACTCCAATAACACCCCTAATCATGTTTTGAACGACTGCTTGATTGGAAGGCAACATGCAGCCAATCAGAGGCGTTCCCAAGCAATGTAATGAACCCCACTGGGGTACACATTATTCAGTTCTGTTGCAGTAATTTGTTTTATGGACGGTTTCATTTATAATGTGCTGAAACGCACCAGGGCCTTGGCGCCGTTGGTTCTGATTTCTCATTGGTCGACCTGTTTTTTTTTTTTTTCTTCTTCTTCTCCAGTCACTCGGCAGACACGTAGGAAGAGAGTCATGCTGGGGGTTACCATAGTAGCAGGGATCCTAGGCGCCGTCTTCCTCTCTCTGGTGGCGTACATCACTTGTCTCGTCTGTAACTTCGAAAGACTGTTCAGTAAACCGGTTCTATACCCATTGAAGTGAGAGATGGACAATTCCAGATGTAGAAAGTAAAGGTCCTGCCATGTTTTAGGTCCACCAATGCACTGAGAGAGCTTGCTTGGAGCTGCTGATTGGCCACGTTGACTCTGGAAATGCTGGGAAGGACTTTTACTTTGTCCACCTGGATGGATTCACCTCTGATTTAATTGATTGTAGAACCTCATCCTTTAGTCCTTATAGTCCACTTTTTGAAAAACATATTTACAAAATGACTTACTATGTGAAGGGGCCAAAGATGAGTACGTAATACTTCTCTGTATATATTTCTGTGAAAGGTAAATGGAGAAAGTCACAATAATCTGAGCATTTAGAAAATAAACTTTTCCCTGTTTTCCCTGCTACTGCATTGATAAGTGCATAAGGAAACATAACAGATTCAAATGAGTCATCCCTATGAAAAGATATTCTGAAATGAGGTAATGGAAATAAGAGCTTTGATTGTCTAAACTAAGTAGTTATAAGTTGGTATGAAAAGTTCTTCCATTCCATTTAATTGGCTCAACTGTCAGCAATTTTTCCTGCAAGTTTATTTTAATAAATTATTTTTTTGCATGTTTCAATGTTATGTCCTTTGATTGCACTGCAATAAAAAAAAAAAGACAATATGCATGCAAGACAACAGCCAGTTCCCTGAGATTAAGAAAGTAATTTCTTTAGTAATTGCTAAATGAACTGCTTAACACTAGGGATTTTTGGGTTGTATTATTTAAAAATAAATAAAACTGAATGTTTTACAAACCCAGAGACCTCAAAGCCTCACTTTATAAGTCCTTGAGCGACTTCAATAGCATGACACCGGATGATCACCTGCTCGCTTTACCTGCAGATGTAAGAAAAGTCATGGCACACAGGATATACAAGGTTAACTTTATTTTTCTTCCAACAACTGAATTAAATCAACAACTAAAAACAAAACAGAGAAAAAAATGTTTTTTTTATTAACAGTTTAGCAAGAAAACATTGTTAGCATCTTCCACTCCAGACCCTTTTTTTTGCTTTCATTCACCCCTCAAACAGACCTTGGATGGGGGGGAGACACGAATATCACAGGAAACCGTTGACTACCAGCTTCTCGTCCGAGTTCAGTTTCCCCTACTTCCCCTGTCAACCATTTCAGAGGTAGAGGATTCCAGAAGCATCCAGAGCCAAGAGCTGTGCTGTAGGGGGGGGTGGTGGTGGTGATGGTGGTGGTGGTGGAGGGTGGTGCGTCGAGGACAGAGAACACTGAAGAACACAGAAGATGAAACCTTCTCTTCCAAGCACGTTTAGCAGCTCGCCGGGCTTCCAGAAACCTCCAGTGGCCTTGTCCACCTTCAGTGCAGCGCATTCGTAACGGCTCCTACAAGGTTTCTTTTTATTTTTTTAAATCGCCATCCGTCGAGAGTGTCGATGAGCTAAATACAAAAAAATTCTGGTAGAACAATGAGTATGCAGAAATGGACCGGAAAGCTCACTATTTTTTTTTGTCTCCCTTTGGAATTGGACAGCGAGTTGTACTGGAGTAACACGGCCAACGTGGGAATTTACATATTTCACAGCAGTAACAGCAAAACTTTATAATTCCCTGGACATTTCAACCACATTATACACCAAAGTATAATCACACATGTCATGTTCTACTTTAGATACGCTTTCACTGAAAACCAGCTATAGGTGTCGGGTCATTCTTCACAATGGAGTTTAAACACGACCGACATCTCAAAAGAAACATCCATGTTTGAAATGATCGGTACAACCGAGCAGGATTGTAAAACCGCTGGTGTCCCACTTGGAACTGGGATGGGATTAACGTGGCAAAAGTCAATCTTTGTCGAACTTGGTCGGTGTCGAGAGAGAGAGTGACGGTGCGCTGCGTGACACGCAGGTGGAGTATGTCTACAACCGAGACGAATCCTTGAGAGTTCTGCTCGCTGGTTCGGTGCACATCCGTACTACGCAAAGTGGTCATGAACGGTCAGGCTGCAGGATCCTGCCCCTACCCCTCCCCCCACCATCACCTCCTCCTCCTCCAATGAAAACACAGAAAAATAAAAATGACAGTTTAGATGCACACAGAGACGGAGACAGATGAACAAATGCACGACCAACCGTGATGACCAAACAGTCCTTTAAAAAAAAAAAAATACTAAAAATAAAAAAATCTTGTGGTTTGTTGTGTTTTTGTTGCTGGGTGAAGCTGACGCACCAGTGATGTCATCAGATGTTACAAGCTGGCTTTATCATCACACGACATTGGATGGATTATTTTCCTGGGCTGCTGCTGTCATGGCAACTATAAGTGCTTCGCTATCACAGCATCAATGACGCATTAATGACACATGATGGGGGCCGGGAGACGAACAGCACAGCCAATGAAGGAGGAAAGGGGGAGGGGAGACGAGCCAATGAGGTTGAGGTCTCCCACTGTATCCAATGAGGTTCCAGGAGGTCAAGAAAGAAAAAAGAAACGAAAAAAAAAAACTGAACATTTACACTCTGTCAATAAATATCGCAAAATATTTCTTTCCCAGTTCCAGCCGTTATAATTCGTCGCCCACGTGATTTTCAGACTTTGCCTCCGGGGACTCTGGAAAAAGAACACAATTCCGATGATTATTAAATGAATGGATGGAGATCCTGTTACTTTTGGTCATCACAACTTTGTCACAACGATGAACCACGCCAACAACTATGTTATTCAACATCCCCTGGCACTCATGTACAAAAATGTATATTTTCTGCTCATGGAAATTGGAATGGAAATCCATCCGATGTTAATTGTACGTGTGGACGGTGGTTATCGCAGCCCGTATCGTTGGACGGTGAGCTAGCCGAGCACATACCCGTTGGTGTTTCATCAGTGGACTGTGATTGGCTGGCCGAGTCTGCGACGCCTTCTACCGTCGCTTCGGTGGGCGGGGCCTCTTCTGGCAGGGCCTCTGGAGTAGGTTCTGAGAAAAGACAACACACATAACAAACAATATAACAACAATGTCCAGTCATTACAAGATGCATCAAGTCCACATTCAAATGTTCCACCTTAAAATGAATAGTCAGCAATAAATAAATGAATAATCAAAAATGAACAAACACAAATCCCCAAAATCCTCCCAGAAAACAAAGACAACCACGCATCGTCGTCACCCACCGCTGTCCTTCACAGTGGCCTCCTCCTCCTCGGTGGTGCTGGTGCTGTTGGGGGCGGGAGGGAGGACCTTCTCCTCGGCGGTGGCGTTGGCCTTGGCCGTCTTCTCCGCGGAGCTGGTGCTGTTCTTGGGCTTGGCCTTGGGCTTGGGCTTGGCGAACTTGGCCTTGTTGAGCAGGTAGTTGACCTCGCGGTCCAGCAGCGCCAGCTTGGCCTCCAGGTCCTTGGAGAGCAGCACGGGACGCTCGGCGGGCGAACGCTTCGCCTGCGCCGCCACCGTCTCGTTCTTCCACGTCTGGCGGCACCGGGATGGAGGAAAATGTGAATACAACAACAATAACAACAACAACAACAACAATCGTGTGTTCATTTTATTGTTATTGAGGTTTGCGATATGAAAGAATCTATAGTCATGATTAGCATGGAAAGGTGGATGATGTAAATGTAGTGGATTGTGATGTATAGACTATATCATGTGATAAAGACTAACTGAAACCAACGGTTCATAAAAAAAAAAAAAAAGGCACATCAAGCTGAAAATGACATTAAAAATAAATAATAAACATTCAGATTAACATTATAACAGCAATAATACGATCAAAAGGGGTATACAATATCCACTAGGCCAACAATTACATATGGTGGGAGTTTCTGAACTTCAGAAACCCAAAGAGGAACAGACGAACTAAACATCATGGAGTGAACCACAGACGGTGATCCTACATCATAACTCAAGACTCTGAATCCACCAAACTGGAACTACGAACCGTGGTGTCGTTGATCACTTTCTCCAGCGTCTTCAGCTCAACCTCACTGAAGATTTGGTCGTCCTCTGGAATCAGTTTGGCACTCCTTTAAAAAAGAAAAATGATAAACAGTGATATCCATACGCAAACCCTTAATGCTCATAACCATATTCATACACACTACCCATTAAAATCCAAAATACTTTTTTTTTTATAAAGAATTTGTCGATTAATCAACTAGACAGAAAATTATAATGTTTTGATAAATTGCCCTTTATCCATTTTTGGTTGCTTGTCAGACAAAGCAAACACAAAGAAAACAGTCTTCCCTCCAGGCTCCGTCATTTACAATTAATTAACATTTAAAAATGTAATAAATGTAATAATTGTAAGATTCATCAACAATAATACAAAAAAAAGATGGTTAGTTATGTTAGCTCCAACAACAGAATAAACGAACACATTGAGCGCGTCTCCTCACCGCAGGAAGTAGTTGGAGGTGTTGAGCATGCTGTCGAGGGCGGCCAGCCGGTCGGGCCACTTGCGCCGCTCGTCCACCCTGAAGAACAGGGCCTTGCAGACGCTCTTCAGCTCCGACAGCTTCTCCCGCAGCACCTTGGTGGTGGCCCCGTAGCCCTCCTCGTCCATCCACTCCGACGTCGCGCTCAGCTTGACCCCGATCTTCTCCTTCTCCTCGTCGGACACGGCCTGCTGGTACTCGTCCTGGTACAGCTTATCCTGTCCAGGGAGGGAGAGAGAGGGAGAGAGGGAGGGAGAGGGAGAGGGAGAGAGAGAGAGGGAGAGAGAGAGATCAGAGGAGGTTCATTCATGTGTAGTGAGGGATGATGTCTGCATTAAAAGGCCCTATCCAACAGTCAGATGGCGTTTTTCGAACATCTTTCGTGAGACGTCTGCATAAAACCAGAGATTGGTGCAAGCTTGCCGTCAATCACCGTGTTATGAGTTACAGTTGACAATAGATGGACGAAATACTCGGTTTCACGCCAGTGCAGGCATGCATCATAACTACGTAATACAGCAACAAACAGCAATAACAGAAGTAAGCATTTTATTTTAAATACTTTTTTTAGGTCTATATTGTGGTATTGAAGTAATTCAACTGTAAGTAACCCAATTTGGACCTAAGAGAGCAAATTTAAAATTGTTTGGGCACTTTAAAGAAATGCTTGGATGTGGAACTTTCCAAAAGGCTTATGTGGATGTGGTTTGTACCTGCGTTTCAAAAATAAAAGCTTCCAGACTGTTGAGGGCCTTTTCCCGTTCGTGCTTGGCCAGGTCTCTGTTGGTCAGGTCCTGTAGTCTGAAAACACGGCAGAGACCTTTAGACGTGTATCCGACACACATGCACCACTTACAGGGACATCGTGTTAAGATGTACAGTGTACACCAGCAAGTTATTCCTGAGATATGAGTTATGGTATGAGCTGGTTTGGCAAGTCCTTGTTCTGTCAAGTCAATCCAACGGCATAGATTACACAAAAATTATTCAGACTCCACTCAAGGCAAACAAAGAGACTAAGAAAATGTATTCTGCCCTACAAACGCGAAAGACCATAACTTGCCAGAGTGTCGAACTGAGAAAAATGGCTTAAGTTTCACCGTTGCCCACCCAAATACCCTTTAGGTAGATCATTGGAAATGTGGCAGTTGTTTGTCTTTTTAAGACTTTATTTAATGTACACATTAATCCTGAGCTCAAACTTGACCTTTGACCCTTATTTAGAAGTTAAGGTGTTTTGCCTTTGTATAGTCTACAGAGTAGAGTATAGTGTATAGTATATAGTATAGTATAGTATAGTATAGTATAACAGCTCATGGCAAGGCAAGAGACCATAACTTCCATTTGATGTCACTTTGTTTATCACATGATAATAATATCCAGATTCAATCTAGCGGTATATAATGAGACTGTCCACTAATATAATATGAATGAGAATAAATATATACATTTATAGTATCTTAAAGATACTACAAATTGATTTATTTATCAATGGGGGTTCCTAAAGATACATGACCAAGTCGACACGTTTGTATTGAAAAAAACAACAATATATTCTTTCCTACTCCTTAAAATTGCAAGGAACTAGATTCTAGATTCGTCTTTTGCATTGTCAATAACAGGCAAACGTGAACAGCGCTGCGAGTGACCGAACTATCCGACAAGCACCAGAGGAAACTACGGGCACTAACTGCGGCACATACTTTTTGGTTGAAGAGAGGATATCTTCTGCGGTGGGATCGAAGATGTCGTTGGCGATAAGCCCGACGACGATCTCCTCGGAGATCTTGGTCTTCTTCTGTGGTTTCTGTTCCGTCTTCTCGGCTTCCTTCTCTGCCTCAGCGTTTCCGGTCTGCTCGTCGTCCTTCTCTCCCTTCACCCACCGAACACAACATGCCAGGTTAGTCTACATTGATTAGCTTAGAGTCTTGCAAACACTCACACAATCCATTAAATTACACTCTTCAACATATGATGTATTGCTATTAAAAAAACGATGGATAACCCTACATATTAAAGGGGAAATGTGTACGATTATTAGTTTAAAACATTCAAAAATGAACTACAATTATCAACAGAATGTGAAGAAATTTCTTTTTGGTGTTATGTCAAAGACGTCTATGTATTGTGTTGCAGAGATATTTTCTTAAATTAGCATATTCGCTATATTCAGTCAGGTGCATTTCCTTGTTCCTTATAGTAGGGGTGGACATCACAACTTTCTAGTAATATGCTGCCCCCTATTTTGTGGAGGACTAATTCGACAGTTGGCCAAATCTTACACAAATCTGAAACAAAGTGGTTAGGTGGCATTTTCACAACCAAAATGGTAGGAGGATCCTCATTTGCACAAACATACGACACATACCTGCACTATTTTTCTACTGAAGCTATTTACTCCATATCTGATATGGATATCTGAACTCGAAGTTTCTCAAGACAAATAATAAACACAATCAAATACGCCCATCTACGAGTTAACCAAGTCATGGAATCTTTCTCTATAAATCGTTTTAGTCTGGTCCACTTTTGCTAATAGCTAAAGGGAAAACGTCAGGTTCAATGTTATGTGTATACAGTGAAACAGGACGCACATATTTGTCAACCAAGCACATCTGCCTGCAAGGCATCGATATAGACAGAGGAGCCGCGTGTCACGTGTGCACGACGTCCCAAGAACCAGTTGAAGACAAAAACGGTACCTGAGCGTCAGCCTTGCCGCTGTCCGAGTCGTTCTTCTCCTGCGCCGCCTCCTCCTCACCGGGGGCCTTCTCGGCCTCCGCAGGCTTCTCCTCCTCCTCCTTCTCCTCCTTTGGAGCCTCGGCCTTCGGCTGCTCCGGCTCCTGCTCCTTCTTCTTCTCCTCCACCTCCTCCTCCTCTTTTCCCGCCTCTGGAGGAACCTCCTCCTCTTCCTGTACGGGACACGGGTAAGAAGTTAACGTTATCTGGACACAGCACAACTAATGTTGATACAGTAATTAAATGGAAACGTCCTTCGAAACGCAGTCAATCCATCGGATACACGCAACTATTATAAATGCAGGCGAGTCATCGGATTAAGAAGACGAGGAGAAGACACTCATAATCACTACCAGGGCACCGTTGGGAAAGTTCCTACAGCATCCACAAGGGGCAGTTACCTGGACAGACTCGGTCACGTTCAGGCTCGGTTCTGAAGATCCGCCTCCAAACAGGTTAGAAATGGTATTTCCCAGTTCTGCGAGGAACAAGGGCAAGTGGACAG
>OMNR01057611.1:0-10673 GCA_900303205.1 Mora moro
GGGTGATGGAGAGTTGGTGCGGGGGGGAGGGAGTCCCTAGGGGGAGGTATACTGTTTGGATTTCTGGATGGCGCTGGAAGCAACATTTCCCAAACACAAACTGCGCCGCGTCTCCATAGCGACCACTGTAACGGCCCCGCCCGTCGCCACTCTGGATATAATAAGGCTTGTAATGATCACCGAGCGGTCAGCGGTGTCCGAGTTGCTATCAAAGTATTCTAACGATGATCTTCTGTGGTATCGTTTTGTTATGTTGGGTGTTTTTTTTTGTTTTTTTTGGACTACACAATGTGTGGTGCTATTTTTATTTTGAGGTTTTTTTTGCACTGTTGCAGGCGTGTAAATATGGCACATTGTACAGGAAATAATGTGTAATGTGGAGTGACGTTTCCGAACTGGATTTTGATCTTTTGTTATTATTTTAAGTTTCTGTCCGATTTTTATGTTCCACTTGTCAGTTTCAGGGATTCTTGTGACGGTTTGGTCCTGCGTGCAGGACTTTAGGTGTATCAGGGATGGTTTCCAAGATTATCTAACGTTGGGTTATGTGGTAAAAAAAAAAATGGAGAAAAAAAAGAATGATTTTTGGGATCAATGATCTTACATTTTAACCTCAAGAGTTGGTTTGGGATCACATACTCTCGCAAGTTTGACCAGTGCATTTCTCTTGTACATGTTGTGTAAGTAACCGCAAAAAACAGTTGATTAAGTGCATTTAGGATGTGAGCTTTGGTAATGACAAGACGGGCAGATTAATAACCGCGTCCTTTTGTTTCTCGGTCCTCGTTCCTATTGAATACACGGTGTGGTCGCAAGTTTAAGGCCTTTTTGCGAGGCTCGCACTTTCTGCATAACAGTACAATAAGGTATCTTTTGGGCAGTATAGATTGTGTACGCGTACGCTACTGGATGTAATGCCAGAGGCTAGATTTGTTTTGAATGCGTTGCGTCAGCTTGCCTCCCTCGTAACATAACCTGAATTTTGGTGGGGAGGCGCTGGATTAGATTTGAACCAGTGTTACGGTACTACTGAGTCTGTTGCTCATGCACAACAACACCAACAACAACAACAAATATCTCATTTGTTCACTCAAATGTATTTATTATTTACATATTGTGATTCTAATATTTGAAAGAGTCTAATATTCTGTGAAGCATTACTACATAGTGGCACAGATGATCTTCCACGTCGTGTATGATTTGTATATTTATATTTAATTTGAAACAAAAAGAAAATTACCTGTTATATTACCTTTTACAAATTATTTAATGTTTTTGGAATTGTAGTTTATTTTTCAATGCTTCATATTGATTATTTTGGAGAACATTGTGATCAGAGATTTGCATAGTGAAATAATATTATAGATTTTTCTCTAAATTGCCCAAATCCCCATGGGACAGTATATTTTAGAAGTATCACCTTGTTACTTTCTTATCCAAGTAATTTTGTGTAACCAAAGCAGAAAAACAATTCTTAGGTGACCATTAAGTAACAAATTGTCATCCACCCTGAATGTTAACCAATAATCATCACAATACAAACATCTGCATTTTGGCAAGAATATTAGACTAGCCTAAAAAGAGAAGCACAGTAAAATAACATAACATTGGAACCGTGTATGAAGTGTACACTGGGTTCTATCTGCACAGTTCAGAAGCCATAGTATAATACAGCCAGCGGAACTATTTTTGTGAAATATGTATTTTTTATTATTATAAGCTCTAAATGTGTGAAGGTTGCTCTTTCAAAAAGCTGAAGACTGCTTTAGTTTATTTTCGATGCTGGGGTTTGCCCCCTGTTGTGCAAAACATGATCTTTAATTTTATTTTGAGGTGAAGAACATTACGATTACGATATTTTAATGTAACAAGATCCGTTGTACCCACACATGTAATTCCTCTGTTAATATTTGAATCGGTGACTTTCTTTGTATCTGTTGACCAGTGTTGCACATGTTGGTAAAACATTTACATATAATTATTATTTTTTTTAAACAGTTTATTATACAGTGGCTATAACAAAAATCTGCTACCGTGAGCCGCGTTTTGAGATTGAACTCTGTCTCTGTGGTCAATAGCTTCGGTTGTCGCTGCGTTAGCTGTGTAATACTTTACTCCATCCTGCTCCACAGTATTTCATCTGCTCATTGAAAGTTGCAATAAAGTTTTATTTTTGCATAATTATGAAAATGAATGATTATGGTTTCCTCACATCCTTATTGGAAAAGATGTCACTCATGTATTGTGGCTGTTTTAGTTGAGTGGTTTGTTTAAGTTTTTACTCATTCGTATCTTTTGACGATATGGCCTCTTTGATATCCCAAGAGTTCCAACCTGTGTTGCCGTTATGGCAACCTGTCCAATCAATTTCCACTGCCATTACATCTAATTCTTAGAATGTTGTTCAAAAGGGATTCTAGGGATTTAAACAAAAACACTTATTGAAATAGGGAGAGACTTAGAGAAAGATTCAGCCATGTTCAGGTGGTTAACCTCGTTTTATTACGACCACATCAGGCGGCGCCTGTTCCCTCCAGAGGAAACATTTGCCAGGGGCGAGGATCTTCACAGGACGAAGATCGACCGCAATGGACAGGTGGTCATGGACGCAGACGCGCCTCTCTCCGCGCGGGCTGAAGCGGCGACATGCCTGGGACTGTTAGCCTACTCAGGCAAGAACCATCCCGTACACACCGTAACCAGGAATATGGCATGAACAGCTAAAGTACAACCTAAAATTAATTGTCAGTTGACATTAACTCCTATATTAGCATTTCTAACATCCGCAACCATGTCAAAGCACAAATTGTTTAAAATACAATACAAACTTTTATATCAAAAACTATTTCATGTCTATATTATGCTATTTAAGACCGCAGAGGGAGACATCTTACTCCAAGCCATTCAATGAACTACAAATAAACTACATCCTCAGGCGGTTATGACAGGGCATTGGTCGCGGCAAAGTTCATCCCAGCTCTGGTGCAGCTGCTCCACATTCGAGAGCTGACAGACGACCAGGCCATCGCCATCGTGCAGGGGCTGAGCAGCGTGTGCTACTGCCATGGGAAAAACCAACAGGCAGCATATGACGCAGGACTCAACGACATATTACAGGTAAAGTCCCTGTTGACATGGTAAGAGGACACCCTTCCATTGATCTGAAAGGAGACTTCTTGAAGGGCTGTGAAACATGAGTATGCCTTATGAACACACCTCACGAAGTTAGACAGTAATCCATGACCACTTGAAGTCTACATGAAGTCATGTTCACCATTAGAGGAACTCCCTGGTTGGCCAGTAGTATTTAAGTGTACAGACCATTTACTGCAGTGTTGTGCGCTACAGGTGTGGATCACACCAGCGTTTCCGTCGTCCACCAAAGCCAAGCTGTGGAGTTGCTACCTCCTCGACGTCCTGTGCTCCGACAGCCCCACGATCCACCCTCAGGCAACCCCCGGCCTCAGAGAGAGCCTGGAGGCGCTGGAGGCTGAAGACTGGCGCTACTGGCCCGAGAACTATGCCCGAGAGCTGCTCTGCCTGCTGGGTTTCTGGCCATGCCCACGACCGCAAGCAAACGGGACCGAAAACCAGGACCAGCCATGAATGTACTGAATGAAGTAAAGTCAGGGGAAAAAAAAAAATACAAATTTGGTAGATTTTGTTTTAGAAGGGTTTATTTTACAATTAAGGCACATGTACACAAGCATGCAATAAAACTGCATAATAGGGTAGTCTTGTAGTACACTAAACAAAAAGGGCCAATTGGAAATTGCCTGCAACACCTGACTTAAAAGTTCATAGCCCAGACATTCAATTAAGTATTCTATCCATGTTTTGTTACAATCTAAAAAGAGGGGGCATGTAAAAATGATACACAAATTCACTAAAAACACATTTGTTAAAACAGCAAAAATGAGCAAAGCAGTCGTCATGACCGTTCCATCAGTTTATCCCTTTGAAGATTCAGCTTCTTCAGCTTCTGAGGACTCCTCTTCAGCCTCGCTCTCACTACAAGAGTCGGACTCCGCCTCTTCAACCCGAGACTCTTCACCTTCCTCCTCCTCCTCCTCCTCCTCCTCATCCAGGTCAAGGGCAATCTCCCTCAGCTCTTCCATGTTCTCTGGGCCCTTTCCGGTGAGCCTCTACAGATATAAAAATAGAAGAGTCCAATTACACCACCGTCACAAATCTATAGCAATGCACCGAAAGCCCATTAATTTCCAATGCAGCACAGCAATGGGCTGCAAACACTGCACCAAGACGCATGCAGTACACCTGCCCAGGAACTTTGGTTCATGCAAGTAAAATAGTGTACAGTAGTGCAAATTGGTGAATAAATGACAAAATATCTACAAATACGTAAAAAATACAGAACACAACACTGGTTGGCATAGTAATGGCAAGTTAAACTTTTCACACACATCCATTTATGTGCAGAAGCACTTGATTCTGGGTTGCTGCCAAAGCAGTCCAGTTTGTGAAACCAGCTTCTGGTTATAGAAACAACCATCACATTAAGGGCCGACATTTCCCTCACGCAAGTTTCAAAAGACGTCGAAGCATGCCTACCTCAATCATGTCTGCCATGTACTGTACGTGTTGGGCCAGCTCCTGCAGTTCCTCGTTCTCAGTCTTTAGTTGGCATATCTGCTCGTCTTTGGCCTCGATGTCTTTGTGGAGCTGCCATGGGTGAAAATGCATTGAAATTAATTGAAAAAAAAAACATGCAACATTTAAGTTCAGCCAAAATGGTTCATGATAATAATGGCCATCTCTGCGTGTGCACTTTTGTAGTCTCTCCCCAAACAGACTTGTCCATAACCTTTGCACACTAATATTTTATACATTTTATGTACATATTCATGTACAGTTTTCTGCATTTTCATATCGTTTCTTCACTGCGTGTATTATGTAAAATCATGCTTCACTAGTGGCAAAACAAGGCATCCATTAAGTCCCTTTACATGGGGCATGGGAGTTTTAACTGAAATGCAACCCAACACTTTTAGCATCAGATTGCTCAAGGAAATCGCTGGGAGCGTGGGAACAGCTCACCCAACGGCTAAACATTAGCACGAAGGCTCAGTGATTAACTCACCTTCTCGTTCTCCTGGAGCACATTGTACAAGGCCTTTCTGCGCTCGTCTGCCACTTCTTTCCAGTAAGTGGAGGGGGGCGTTTCTGAATCAGTACAGGGAAAACCAAACTATAGTTAGAAAACCAAACTATAGAGCAGGGTAAGGGAGATTACTAACCAGCAGCAGATGTGAGATGTTAACACGAAGTACAACTTTCAGACCCACCTTTGACCATCAGCTCATAGGCTTCATTTGAGATGCCATCTGGCAATTCTTCAGTTTGGGTGGATTTGACTTCGGCCTTCATCCTCTTTGATCCCTTCTCTTGTTCTACTGCCCATTGTTTCCTTTTGGGAATGACTTTCCCCACCTGCGAATAAGCAAAGTATGTCTGTTAGCACGAAGATCTGGCTTCAGTAACTTAATGCATGGCAAATCCAAATTCTCCAGTTAGTGGCTACCTGTGATACCTTTCCCACGTTCTTGTTGGCAGCAGAAAGCTGGAGGACCTGAAGTGTTTTTCTTTTGGGATCCAGCATTTGGCTAGGCTGTTTAAAGAAGCCCTGCAGGACAATGAAAGGGGGACATTCAGTTATCGCAAGTTCTTGGGTTTCTAATCAGCTTTGTCAGTGAAAGCTGTAAAAAGCAGCATTTACTCACAGGCTCAGTCTACAACAACAGCTGTCAAATACATCAAAGTGGAACTCGTCATTCCCTCTTCTTACGTGTTCGTTGAAAACATAAGCCATGTCGTATTCCCAGTTACTTAATTCACAGCGATATTGTTTGCTTTACTCTAGTTACAACGGTACACAACACTGAGGGGGGAATTAGCAGAATGTTGCAGAACCACTGTCGGCTTGCTCAAGAAGCGTGGGAAAGGGGCAAGCCAGGCAATAGCGCAACCAGTAGAGATGGGCCTTGGGTGACGGGATCAGGTGGGTGCCATTTGGTTCACAACGTAGTCGAGTTAATCTCATTTGTACATGCTAAACTACAATCTAGAGCAAGCCACCATTAATGATCAGAAAGACCTTACTTCATTTACACAGACGTGAGGAGATCAAAACAAGCCCCGCCGTATCCAATCTGGTCTCTCACTGCAATTTACACATTAGTAGGCGGATGAAATCTCACCATCGGTATAATTGTGGTATCGACTTCAACCGCCAAAGAGCAGTACTTTAGGCACACAATGGCCAAGGGTTTGATTCCCATAGTACTCAGCCAACTCAAGGTTATTACCCTAGCGTGTTCAACTTTAAAAGCCGTGGGAAAATGCCCTTCCTCAACCTTATTAGAGACAGCCGAGAGGGTTAATGTGTGGTGAAGGCGCCCATTCAGTTAGTGTTTAGGGTTAGTCATAAGATAATGTATACAAGATATAACGACGGAGCACCTTCTCTCAACAAGTTATCATCAAGTGTAAATAAAGATAACTACAGTAGCCTACAATGCACACATGAATTGTCAAATTGCACTGTCGTTTACCTGGACGTTTTCTGAAGACCTCGCCAGTTTCACTGGTCTGTTGGAGCTCATGTTCTCCACGGGGTGACCGAGAGGAGACTGGGAGACTAAACGGGTGGAGTCTCGTTCAGAACAACCTTCAAAAGGCAGAGCGGGTCACGTTATAGACCGGGTATACGTGGCCCTCAGCACACGGTGGCTAACAAAAGGGAGTACATGAAACACAGGACCAAATACATACGATACATTGAAATGGAAAGACTTTTAGACTAAAGACACATTAATGAAGCCAATATGTAACTATAGTTAATGTTGTTTTAGTTAACGTGGCGCGATCAGCGAACCCCGAATGGTAACGTTGGTCCCCCCCGCAACATTAAAAGTAAGCCGTTCACTCCCGTCAATCGTGGGTTTTACTGTGGATTATGTAAGAAGTAATAACAAAATAATAATAAACGTACCGTCGATTCGTGGTGGGAACACACGATACCGTTGATTAGGTCAGAAAGTACAGCCCTGTTGTTTCTGGACGCTAGTTAAGTTGGTTAGCTACGCTGGCCCGTCCGGCTTTTATGAAAATCTCGCGCCATGCGCTTAAATACGCCCATCCACTCACGTGACACGGGCGCGCGCCCGGGAGTGCGCGTGTCCGTGTTGTTTTTGCTACGCGGTCACGTGTCCGCCGACGTCACATCTTTGTAGTTGTGCACAGCCATTTTGGGGAAGGATTTTCAACGGCGAGCCTTTGCCATTATTATCTGCGCCGAAGACTTAACAAACAAAACCCCAAAACAATTGGCGAAATTGATAAATATGGGCCCACCAGAAGACAAATTACCCCACATGTCGACTGATAGAACGGAGGACTTCCGCTGGATTGTCAACTTATCTTGACATGGCATGCGGGGCAAGTTTGTGGTTGTGACGACTGAAGAAAAGAGCCAGCAGGAAAACAAGCGGACACCTCGAAACTTCAGGCGTGAACCAAACCTCGACCGCCCTCGTTACTCGACGTCCGCCGTCCGGTTATAGCGTCGCTGTTCGATTCCGTGTTCGGGGTTGTCGACTAGACATGGTATAGGGTCGAAAATATCTCGAAAAATGCTGACCATAAGAAAAAACAGTTAGGGGGATCGACCGTGCATGTCTCTGGACCCGCAGAGCAGACAGTCCGATTGAACCTGGCAGAAAATGTAAAACACTTGGAAATAATGAGTGCACGCCAGCTAGCCAACCACACCTAGGGCCTCAGTTATGCCGATCCGTCAAAAGATAAGATGTAGGTAATCGGTTGGTTCACTACTAGTTAGTGTCGAAGTGTAAGCCTAGATTAGCGTGCTAGCTTAGGTTAGCTAGTTTGCTAACGTACCGTACGCCGTCATCATGACCACCAACAGCGCAAGGGGAACCGCGGGCCGTGAGCCACACGGATGGCAGTGAAACTCGCAAGAGATGTCAAGTGGCGTTGTAGTGCTCGATGTTAGTTGGTGCCGACATCTCCTGGCATCTGCGTTTACCTGCCATGTTTGTCTGCACTTCCAAACCGTATGTAAACACGTTCATAGCGCGGAATCATAGTCATTACTGAGCAAAGATATACAAACCAACTGTCATGAATGAGACTTTGAAATGTCCCCAGCAATACAATACGTGTCTGCTTGTTTGAGTAGTCTTCAATTTTACTAGCAAAAGTATACTATGGTTAGGGTTTTGATTGTGGCAACCCTTTTATCGATGCAACCTCTACAGAGAAAAAATTGAGTTGCTTTATTTAAATAACTTCCGTGCCAACTAGCTGACTAGAAGCCTCTGGCTCTTATGGAAAAGTTATGTCTTAAATATAAATTTCGTATTGAGGATTAGGGATATGTAGTCGTATCTGATTACCATTCCCATCCTAAACATTGGCCCTTCACAAAAATGAAAACAACCGTCTGATTTTTTTTAATTTTATTTATTTGCTTGACTTTTCATTTGGTGTTAGTTTTTTTTCCTTAGGAGATAGCGAAGAACTAGTTTATGGATTCTTTTTTTTTAGACAGGGTAGCTAACTAAATCTCTATCAAGACTTATAGTAGGACTTAAAAGCTAGGAGTATACCGAAATTATTCTATAAAAGAGAAGACTACCATCCAAACCTCACCATGGGGGACCCAACCACGCGAAGAAATCAAACAAGGAATCGACTACGCGCTCAGCTGCGAAAGAAACGAGAATCCCTGGCTGATCAGTTTGACTTCAAGATTTATATAGCCTTCGTATTCAAAGAGAAGGTCAGTCCAGTGTCATTAAAGGACATCCTTTTACAGATGTCTAGGTGTGCATCTTCACATTTTCCGAGTGGGTCAAATCAATCTCAATATTTATAATTGGATGTTTGTTTTACTTGTTTCCCCCCCAACAGAAAAAGAAGTCTGCACTTTTTGAGGTGGCCGACGTGGTTCCAGTGATGACCAACAACTATGAAGAAAACATCCTGCGGGGTGTGCGGGACTCCAGCTACTCCCTCGAAAGCTCCATAGAACTCCTGCAGAAGGACGTCGTGCAGCTGCATGCCCCCCGATACCAGTCAATGCGCAGGGTAAGACCATACACACACACACACACGCATCTGAAACCCTTTTTGTGAAACTCGTACACTTTTCCCCTCCTCTCGGAACCCTTGCGGATCATGCTGTCTTCCTCTGAAAAAGTTCACACCGGCAACTACATGTTTGTCTCTCTCGTCTACACTTGCGTGGCTCTGCAGCAGTTTGACGTCATGAGCGTAACAACAGCGTGCTGCTCTTGTTACGTCAACGGAAGCAATATTAGCTTCACCTTATCGGCTCTATTTATCGGCTGTAATTTAATTATCTGAATAATACACAACAAATGTCTCATTATCGGCCGATAATTTATTGGATCGATATTTATCCTGCATCCCTAACATTTTTCCATATCGCCAAGCCCAATGCCAAATGAACCATGCTCATATCTTTTTGTCAGACTGTATCTGTATGTATTAGTAGTATTGTATACAACTAGTTCAGGATATAGAAGATGCGTTTGTTTGACTAAACCCTCTTTCTCCCCTTGTGTTGCTCTTAGGATGTGATAGGTTGCACACAGGAGATGGATTTCATCCTTTGGCCCCGCAACGACATCGAGAAGATCGTCTGTCTGCTGTTCTCCAGATGGAAGGGGGCAGAGGACGAGCCCTTTAGGCCTGTTCAGGTTCGGTTACAGATGACCTCATGTAGCCAGTTTTGCTGAAGTTATATGCCTGCCACGACAAATTTGCATTGTTGGATACGACCAGATGCCTTCTTCCTTGCACATTGGACGATGCAAGACAAGTTGGCTACACACAACCTAGGAAATGTATTCTTCATAAAACTTGGTTCGTTCACCTGGTTTGTTTATAGACACTGGTGGAATTGATTAGACCTTGATAAAGACGTGCTGAGCCAATGTATTTTTAATCGTAGAGCCACTTGAGATTCGACTCAAGACTCGCATGGCCACTAACTGCTCCCTATTAGCTGGTAATGGCTCGCGTTATTGACATAAGCATCCATTTATCGATGTATGTGTGAGTGGTGGTCATTCATAGTGAAGTGCTTTGAGTGGCCATAGCGTTTACAAATGCATAATATAAATGTAATTCCATAATAGTCGTAGTTATTGTTTTGTTTTGAGCAGCTCCAGGCAGCCTTCCTCTTTGTGTGTAATGTGCAACAAAACATTTTGATTCACAGGCCAAGTTTGAGTTTCATCATGGCGACTATGAGAAGCAGTTCTTGCATGCTGTGGGCCGTAAAGACAAGGCTGGGATGGTTATGAACAACCCCAATCAGTCTGTATTTCTCTTCATGGATAGACAGCACTTGCAGGTAAGTTGGAAAAATATGTGCATTTTTAAAGGACCCCTATTCAACCACCAGGTGTGATGCCGATTAGCCATTACATCCCTGATCCCTTTGGACTGAAATGATGGCTAATCAACACCACACCAGCTGATAAAATGGGGGGGGAGGTTTTAACTGTCTGTAGAGGTAATTAAAAACATGTTTTACGGCATACCAGTCTCAACCATATATTTTAATCTCTGCAGACTCCTAAAACCAAGGCAACCGTTTT
>OMNR01057612.1:0-11072 GCA_900303205.1 Mora moro
GGGCGATGCCTTGGAATTTCAATGCGTGCTGATAATGGGAGAGAATAAATTACCCGGCCCTTTGGCCCCCTGAACTCCTCCTAAACTCCTGACAGGGCAGATTCACAGTTTGAGGCCCGGTTCCCAGCTCTGCCAGACACCATGTGAGGATTAGACTTACAGATGGCAATTAAGTGGTTTCTGCTCGTCGTCATAATAACGAGCGGCGAGAATTATGTTATGTATGCCATTGTTCGGGTGTTTACCGCGGCACAAATCCAAAAGAAAGAAAAGTGAAATACACAATAGGCCGAAAAAACAATTTAAACTCTCTGCCGTATCGCCATGGCGATGTAGAGTTGAAATACGCTCCGGGGCAAAAGGTTATCAGTTATCAGTTATCAGTTTCATGGCAGAATGTGGACACTGGGCTCTGGGATTACCATCAAGGATACCAGACTACACTGGGTTTGAGGAGGTTGACCGAGAGGTCAACTCCCCCTGAACAAACACCGTGAATGACTGGGGCTCACGCACCATTAAATGGCCCTGCCCGAGGCAGAACACCACGAGTCCACAGAGACCGGAAAGGCTCCGTTAACAACTACAAAAACGGTTTGGATCGTTAGGGTTCATCTCAGACCCAGTTACCCCAAAAGACCTATCCCCAAAAACACCGGCTGGCGATATCCAAAGCAGCCAGTGAGCAGGTGAGCCATGGAGATTCGCTATGCAAAAAACGGCTCTCCTTTTCTTCTCCATGCCGTCCTCCCCATTCTAAACGTGCGTTGCCACGGCGTTGCCATAGGAACCACCCATTCAGTCCTCTGACCGACCCCATCAGCATTCTGGGTAGACGCCGGCGCAGTGTTCAACACCCCACACATCATCGCACCCTGCTGACTTGTGTCTCCATGCCATCTTGATTCTTTACAGAAAGAGGGGGAATGTGTCCGCACGCCACGATGGAGGGATCACGATACATGTGCATATTTACTACTGCAGCGTGCCGACACAAACCCACTAAAATGGGTTGGCGGGGCGAAACACACAACGTTTTTTCCCCCACAGTTGACGACATTTACACCGTTCAATCGTCACCATCGGTGAAGGATTGTGCGCTTTCGAAAACAAATACGTAGATGGTGCTACAAAATGCATGCACTGTATTGCATCTAGACCTTTTTGTCTTCTTAACACTTAATAATAATTATAATGTATAGGTGAACTGAAAAAAAAGAAAACAGTAAGGGGCCCAACTAACCATTGACTCATCCTCTATAACAAAATACAACAAGCACACCGAGGAACAACCAACTAGAGAGGGAGAGAGCAACGGTTGCCATGGCCAAGAATCTCCATACGAAAAGGTTTTACAGCACTTGGAAATGGCCTCAAATAGCCTCTTTGTTGACCATAATTAATGCCCTTCAACCTGCAGGCAGCACGGCAGTTACCAACACAAACTGCTGACATAATCTGCGAGCAATTCAGCAACCGCTTATATGACAAATTCCCTAAATGGTGAAATGAGTCATCTAATTCGTAGACAGACAGACAGACAGACGAGTCATTTTCCCCCACGGTGAGGGAAAACCCACCAAAATAAAGGTGTGACATATTAGCCTAAGTTTCCTCCGGTCTGGTCTTATCGCAACTTAAACATTCGACAATATGTCGAATATTTTGATAAAAACGGGTTTTGGTTGCTCTCCTCAGCGTGCATCACCGTTGCGTGTGTTGTACTATCAGCTGTCCAAACTATCGTCTTTAACCTGTAAGTATTTAACCAGGCAAGTCGAGCGAGTACACGTTTTCCTCTGGTGTGGCTGCGGGCTGCAAAACTGAACAGATGGGTATGTAAAAGAAAACTGGAGCTCACTGCTTCCTAATATTGTCCTTAAAAAGATATCAACTGCCTCAATCTGCCCTGATCGTTATTCAAACGGGGTTATTTATTGAGAACCACTTCTCCAAGGCATTACACAGTGTGGGGAGCAGGCTGCATGCCTACAGCCTCCTAAATGCTCCGGTTTTGGTTGGAGAGGAAGAGGGATTTCTACACAGCGATTGTATGGGTAAAAAAAAAAGAAGAAAAAAATCGAAACCAGTGTTGTGAATTTGTTTCGGTTATATTTTTTTTAGGCTACTCTCTGGGCCTATTGTGTGGAAATATCAATATACAGCTTGAATCGAGTGTAAAGTTGAATTCAACATTGAATTCACTGCAAAAAGCTGCTCCCGGGATGCAGAACAGATCAAAACATGAACACAGCAACACCATGCTTTTATATCCACATAAAAGCATGGTGGTGCAGGCTGGGGTGTGTGTGTGTGTGCGTGTGTGCGTGTGTGCGTATTCGACATGAGCACAGTGTTAAGACTCTCCAGTGTTGTCCAAGGTGAGTTGAAGTTTAAACTGCGGACTGCGGCTATCGCAGTTCAGCCTCGCTGCAACGCCTCAAACCCCGCGTGTATTCGCCGTTTTGTTTTGCTAAATAATAAGAAAACGTAGAAATGTATATAAATAAGGTGTGGCGCATTTTCCAGAATTGACCGGCCGTTGCAGTTTTAAGGCAGGCGTAATAAGCACGCAAAGTGCTTGTCCCCCCGCGCGCGCGGGCGTGCGTGCGTGCGTCACTCGCCGCGCAACTCACCACTTTCTCCTTGGAGCGCAGCACGCCCAGCTTGCCGAAGCGCACGTGGAAGGGGGAGCACTGGTAGGTGCCGTCGCGCTGCCGCACCACCACCACGTCGATGCAGCCCGACAGCGTGGCCTGGTTGATGCCCTTGTACAGCTCCTTGACCGTCACCAGCACCTGGCCCGCCAGCTGGCCCACGTAGTTCATGGTGTCCGTCTGCACACAGCGCGGGGGAAGAGAGGAAGAGAGGAAGAGAGTTAAGAGGAGCCATATGGTGGGGGTGGGGGGTGGAGGTGGGAGGTCAAAGTGCAAAGGTAGTACGTGAGAGCGCGGTGGAAAAGGTTGAAGGAGCAGCTTCTATTTTTTTTTTATCAGTTGGGCGACTCAGGGGCTCAACCCACTAACACGCTAAGCTACCACATAGGCAATACGCCTCGTAGCGACCCAGGTTCGATTCCCGCCCGAGGTCCTGTGCTACATGCAATTCCCTCTCTATTCAACCCACTTTCCTGTCCATAAAGGCATTAAAAAAAAGCCCAGAAAAATATATTTAAATTTTTTTTTTTTAAACAGTTTGTTGATCTAATTCACCCCTCACACATGCCTCAATTTCCCAAAAAGAAAACAAATGTTTGTGAAGCCAACATTATGTTACCGTGATATCTCTGGGTTTTTCTCTCCGTGTTGTCAGTGCAGGCCTTGTGAGCTGCGCTGTAAGCAGCCAGACACCCTGTCAATGCGGTGCCAGCACTCCTGGGCTGCTGACGGGGGACGGCTGAGACACAGACGAGAAGACTCCCTCACTAACAAGTCCCCAGTCCCACGGACCAGCGGACGTGGGACTTCCTGTTTACATTCGGATCCTTTCGACACACGTCAACAGAGTAATGGGGGGAAACTGCAATTCTCTCGTCTACGGTTGCAAAGGGTACCTCTGCTGTAATCTGCTGAAAACATGTTTTCCCTCAACCAACGTCAGTCAGGTTGAGGCTATGAAGACGAAAACAACGGGGGAAAAGAGGAAAACCCTATTCATAAGCAATGCGCCGTCTGTCCAGTGAAAGAGACGAGACTAATCCTACATAAATGTAGCAACACATTAAAACATATCCTTAGCTTTGTGAGAGTACAAAACATGAGAAGTGAAACACAGCCAAGTTAGAAAAAAACAAAACTAGCGCTTTTGGGTTTGACTGAAGGGAGGGCCAAGGTCTAGTATATTTGGCATTGTAAACACAGAATCACCCACTGACCCCCACTGGGTTTATGCAACAGAAAGGCTTGATTCTCCGAACGTCGGTTCCAGGTCTGGTCTAGATCCTCCAATCCAATCCAAGCCGCATTCACATTTCACAACGACAATGCGTTTAAACGACACGCAGGTCAAAAAAAGAAACCATGGCGGGGGCATAGATGTACCACACCCACCCGCACCCCCGTGAGATGGGTTAAAGGATCGTCATGAGAGAGTTCCCGCGAGAGCCACCTGGGCTAGAACAACGCGGAGCATCTGTCAGCCCCTTAATTCAAAGGAGCTCTGACGGCGACATAACGAGAGGGGTGGGAAAAACACACGCCTCCGACACAGACGCGAAGTAAACACCGCGGAGTAGATCTAAACGTCACAGTGGTCTCAAGTGAAATCACAATTCACGTGAAAACGATGGAGCGGAATGAGCCTATTATGCTGAAGCTTTTTTTTTTTTTTCTCCGATTGCTCAGTTCAAATAGACCAATGGGAATGAGACATCCCATAAAAATAAAATAAAAAATTGCCCCCAGGTGTTAGGGATTCAAACCAGCCAGTTAAGAGTCACTGGACTGGAGCCACTGAACTCCATGGCCTCAGAACATTATCGCAGCCTTCTTATCTTTCCACTCATTAAGCACTGATGCCCTCGTCAACATTACAGAAAGACAAAACGTTTTTTTTCCTCCTCGCACTTGGTAGTTCATTCATCACTACTCGTCACGTGGTAATCATTTCGAAATGAAACATTTCGCAGTACACAAACATGGCACGTGTACCTTGATTAGAGTGGTTCCTACTATAATCTACAGGATGTAGGATTTTTTTTTTTTTTTACTAAAGGTGGAGGAAAAACTAAGCTTATTTAGCAGTAACAGACATTGTCATACAACCAAACTAATCCAAAATCCAAAACACGATGCAGGTACCCGAGCACAGCACTGTCTGGAAAACAACCACCTGAGGCAGAAAACAGCCTTAAAAAGAGCCCTCACACACTCCCACATGGATGACGAGTGATTCATCTACAATAAGAGACGACTGCACGCAGCCTCATTGACCCTCTGGCAGACACAAGAAAACCTGTTGATCCACACTCACCCAGGACCAGGAGGCCCTCAGAGGGGAGGACTCATCATGCTCGCTGGTGTCCTCCCCCGTGGTGCTCCCCGGGGGCTCCAGGTCCACCCAGGGCCGGAGCCTCTTCCTCATCACCGCCACGGCCGGCACCGCGACCTCTCCCCGGTCCGGCTTAGGATACACCATTGGGGAGCCAAACGGTTCTCCCGTAGAGGGAACGCAGATAGCGATGACCTGCGCTTATCATCGAGACCGTTTGAAATAGAACCCTCCTGATTGTAAACACCGAGGCCACCATGTTGCCGCCGGAGAGCCGTGGGTGATTGTGCAACATAGTACACAAAGTGACTTCCACCCACTTGTCCATTGCAGGGGTGATGTAATGTGATGGGCCTGCCACTCAGCAAAAGACACGGCTTTAGCCAATAGGGTTTAGTCTTTTGGATTTCTGGGTAAAAGGCTGATAAGATGGAAGCCGATTCCTGTGACGGACCACCACACCGTGTTTTTCTGGCTGATAAGGGCAGTCATCCTCAGGAGATCACGTGTCCTGAACTCTGTTGACTCATTCCTGTGGATTATTCATTACGACGCATGTCATCTGTCACCAGAGCAAACCAATGTGATCAAGACTTTGACTTGTTCCTCATTATTGTTGTACTTTTCTTGAGAGCTCTTTAGACTCCAGTCAGCCAGACATGTGAGTCATAGTTATCGAAGAGACTTCCGTAATAGAATCAGCGAGGAATGGATTACTCAAAATTGAAGTACCGTTCAACATTCTTAACAAAGTCTGAGTGAAAAATCTAAAAAAAACATTTAGGCATTGGCTTCATAGCACTGGATTTAAAATGTGAATGGATCTGAGCACTACAGTCTTGTCCGTTTGGCTCAGGGCTTTGTGGGTCTGGATTGGATCCTTGGTGAACGCAATGGATAAACAAGGCACACGTGGCTTTCTAGAACCGGCCTTATCACATTATCAGAGAGCGCACATGCAGAGTCGAAGGTTGAACATGTTTTTTCCATCGAAAACATGGCCAGTAGCTGTAGGGTGTATCTGACGGCAGAACTGCTACTTGGCCTACTATGTTCAACGTGCTGGCAATTCAAAACATAGTCATCCCACGTGCCTGAAGTAATGACTGAACTATAACCCTGTTACTTGGAACAATGTGCCAACAAGGTGCTCTGTGTCAACAATGGCACATTCAAGTGGCAGAAAGGCATTTCATATACAACTGCATGGGTCCTAATGACATTCTTGAAAGTGTAGAGACTATATTGGCCAAAACATAAAACTATCCTATTTCTCATATCGAAGCAACATTGGAAGTTCTTATTAGCGGCTTTCACATTTACTATTCAAAGATGGTCTCAATGAAAAAAATGTAAAAAAAACAGCTGTGTTGATCAACAACAGGCCTCACCAAGCATATGCGAACTGTACTATGTTTGCAAGTGTATAGGAGCAGTAAACATTTGCATAATTTGGGCGTCAGCTGTGACACTAAAAGAAAAGGCAGATCAAAACATGTGCTTGTTGTGAAAGTTGAAAGGATAGGAGTAGAGTCGAAGACAAAGTGTCCTGGGCCAGGAATCATTGTTAACTTGTTTACGAGCTGTGACACATTTTAACTTTAACTTTAGGCCGAGGATAGCTGAAAGAGTAGAGAGACGTGTCATGACAGGTTACACTGAACGGATTAGTAGGTTTGACAGCATGACGGTGATAACAGGACGTTGCCTGAGGAAGTATAAATGCATTTTTATTGAAAACCTAATAAACCAAGTGATCTTTAAGTGGCTCTCCTCACACAGAGTGGCAGTATGCGTAACGTGGTAGTCTGCATATCATCTGGCCAATCGTTTATGGACAATGACGGTATGCTAACATTAAAATACACAGACAGACACACACACAAACACAAAGGACAATAATATATAAACTACTAGAGTAAGATGAGGTTACTTATAGTGGACCAATTGGGTCGACGACTATGAATGGACGCAGCTAACGCAAATAGCCTTTTTTTTTTTTGGGGCAAAAAACAGTCAAATAACACCCGTTGACATGAGCTAACGTACACCACAGCTCCCATTATCGAGACGGGTCCATTGGACGTAAACCCAATAACAATGGAACCTGGGAAATATTACACGTTAACGGGTAATAAGAGTCGCGTCTAGCGCGTAGCCGGATGAATTAATCATCACAAGACGCGTTAGCCACAGCCGGGCTGCTAGCTAAAGCTAACCACAGAAACGCCACCCACGGCGGCGGCGATGCGAGGCTACACGACGGGCTGCACACTCGTCCCGAGGCGCCGGCGTCGGCCGTGAACACTGTTACCTGTCGTCGACGCTTGTTGCCCCAGTTGTTGCCGGTGAGTAGAAGACGTGTGTGACACTTCAGCGGGTCCCCATATTTGGAAAGCTCCCCCGACGTGTCCGCCCCTGGACCGCCTCGGATGACTGGTGGAGGTGGTGGTGGTGGTGGTGGTGGTGGTGGTGTCGCTGCTGCTGCTGCTGCTGCCGGCTGCAGGACGGCTCAGGGAGCCCCGCAGTGGCGGAGCACCGCGGTGCTTTTTTTTTTATTTTTAACTTTTTTACACACACACGTCAAGTGTGTGTGTTTACTAATGCTTACTATTATTAAACATCGGCATACACGTTATACAGTCAAACGGGTTGTGCACAATATTGAGCCAGGTACACTTTCTTTATTGGAGCATACATTTATTTCTCGGTCTCACACCATTGTGGAGGGCAGTCTTTGAGTGTCGTGCTCATATAGCACATCTCTACACCATCAGAAGCATGCACCATGTGCATAGACTTATGCACGTACGTTAAAGGGGGGTTGTGAAAGACACATACAGTAGACTTGTACGTTAAAGGGGGGGTTGTGGAAGACATACAGTAGCATGTTGTCCCTGTTGTGTCAACATGCCTACACACACACTGCACGCCCCCTCTGCTCCACTTATGACGTTTGACTCCTCCTGACGAACGGCTGAGACTTCTTGCTTACATACATGACGTCACGGATACACAAAGAGTACTAAAAATAGCACACTAACAATACAGGAAAAAGGGGTTCTATGGTTCATGGTTTACAATGGTTATTATTGTTTATTTATTTTTTTGTCTGGGCAAAGTATCATAACTGAAAAGCAATAACCAAACAAACAGTAAACGACATCAACCATTAGCCTCAGTGGTGACTTGGTTTGAGAGATCTTAAGGTGTTACACTGTAACAATGTTGTAAGATATTAAAAACTATGTTTTGGGTGTTTGGTGTTTTCCTTTTGTAAAACAGTAATTGGCTACAGATCGGCTATTTTGTATTATGTGAAGACCAAAAGCAACAAAAGACAAGACATATTAAGCAACTACATATATATTCCCCAATTACATATTCTGAGCTTCAATACATGACAAGCAACACTCCCCGAAGGTTTTTTTGGCTTTTTTTTTTTTGTTGTCCCGTGCAGGAAAAAGGCCAGAGGAAGTCATTTTCTTCCTTTCATATTTTATTCAGACTACTTCAGCTGTACTTGTTCTGCACTGGGGTGAACGACTTTCAGAGATAGCCCTGTCACAATTCTCTCTCTCTCTCCCTCTCTCTCTCTCTCTCTCTCTCTCTCGCTCTCTCCCCTCCCACTCCTAACAATGATACACCATCATCCCTTCACTCCTTCTTGTCCCCCTTCCTCTCCTCATCCTCGGGGATGTACACGCTGACGGTGAACTCTCCGGCCTCCGTGCCGTACTTGTTCTTGACCAGCAGGGCGTACTTGCCCGAGTCGGCGGTGGTAACCGCGGCGATGGTGATGGTGGCGAACTTCCCGTTCTCAAACTTGAGCGTGTAGTGGTCATCCGGCAGCAGCTCCCTGTCGTTCTTCACCCAGCTGACCTGGGGCATTGGGTCGCCCCACACGTTGCCGGTCAGGTTCAGGGACTAGCGGGGGAGACGGGACGTGGAGAGAGAGTCAGTGTTTTCATTTCATTTTTTACATTTGTGTGTGTGTGTGTGTGTGTGTGTGTTCACGTGTATGTTCATGTGTATGTCATAAAATGCGAACACTAAATACATGGTACGGAGAAAATGAATGGAGAAGATACATGAATGGAAGAGAGAGCTAGGGAGAGAGATAATGGAGAGTAGAACACAGGGATAGAGAGAGATGGATACATAGATAGAGAGATAAATGGATAGAGGGAGAGAGAGAGAGAGAGAAACACGTTTGGCGAGTTCATTTCTAAGGTAGCTAATCTCTTCACCTTGCCCTCCTGGATCGCAACCACATCTGGCAGGCCTCCAACCACACGAGCGCGGTCTGGAAAGGAAATACGATACCACAGTGAGAATAACAACATGGCAATCCATTTGTCTTCCAATATGAGGGGTGGAGTATTGTGAATGGACCATAAAACACAGGTAGAACACTACACAATGATTTTCCTAATGAACAAATGTAAGGTAGATAAATATATAAATAAATATACATATTATATTCAATTAAAAAAAAAAATTTCAAAACGAAAAACCTGGAAACATTTGAACAGCTAAATATCTTGTTTAAAAGACAGTAAAGCATATACCTATTTATATTTCTTATTTCAAACGGGATTGTTGTCTATATGGTTGGATAGACTCGTTCTCAATACAATAATGAACTGCCAGCTTTGGTAATGTTTGATGTACTGAAGCATGGGTGACATGTGACATCCGGTGCAAATCTAGCCACGTCTATATCAGGGGACATTCTGACATCATTTTAGACTGGGAAGCATTAGAAGCATTATGGCGTAAACACCCACTTACTTCTTTCTGCGATCGCAGCCGCCCTGAGGAAGAGGAAGGAGAGATTGTCAGAAGTATCTCAAAACGCTATCAAAGCCACAGCGGTGCAAACACATTTCCCTCTCTCCCGCACAATGCCAGGAAACGCACTTTGAGTCGGATGTCTCCAGAAGGGCTATTTTAAGCTTAGATTCACCGGTTTCAATTTGTAATAATAAATAATAATAATAAATATTGTCTTGAAATAGAACACAGAGAAGTACACAACAGCGCATGACCACTGAACTCTTGACTTACTTCAGCCTCTGGAATTCTTCAAACGCCTCTTGCCAAGCTGCACAAACAAGCAACACAACATTAGGTTCACTGTACAGCCACAGTATACTTATCTTACGCCTCTGTGTGTCACATTACAACCGAATAAACGCATGTGAATAAACAACGTCTTTTATACGACTTTCAAGGGCCCTGTTTTTTTCTTCTTCACTATAAAAAATCACAATCTAAACGAAACAGTGTTGTTTTGAACGCCGCGCACAAGCAATGGAAAGCTCCCACTCACCCTGGCCGGACAGATCGAAGACCCTCTTGACGCCATCCTTGCCGTCGAAGATGTCCATGGTGTACTTGCCCTTGTCCTTCTCCGTGGGCTCATTGATCTTCAGCCAGAGCTGCTCCCCTGTGACTCCAGACTCAGTCCTGGCAGAGCTGGCTATCTTGCTCTCTCTAAGGTCAAACGGAAACTCATTCATTAGTATTCATTTGCTCAAAGAATCTTCCTAAACACTATTGGCATTAAACAAAAAGTATTTAATTAAAGCAATGGCTGTTGCTTCGCTGGCCATGGACGCATTGATTTCAATCTACTTTGTATCAAAAACAAGGGGCAGAACAAGCTAGCTGTATCCACAGTTATTAACTATTCATTACACGCTTTAATTCAAGGCGACTTGCAGTGAAATTTGGGATGCAGGACATTTAGGAGCATGTAGGGGCATCTTGATCTAGGATGACTTTGGGGATCGAACCCAGGTCCTTTCGACCACCTGCTCCCCGGCTATTTAATGAATAACAGGCTGTTTCCAAAAGCACACAACATAACGATGGCGAAGACTTGACGTACTTGTGGAGCCAACCCACGCGCAGCTCATCGGTGTAATAGGTGATGTCGGAGTAGAGGACGATGCCGTGCTCGGTGCTGAGAACCTTCATGTCGGTGGAGGAGTTGGCTGGAATGAAACGGCAACAAGTTGTAATACCTTTGTGACCTTTTGCAACATCCAGTGTATACGGGGGGGGGGGGGGGGGCC